>JAVFBW010123959.1:0-24080 GCA_034783835.1 Mopalia ciliata
TGTGGACCTTTTGCTAATTGGTTTGTGGTAATAGTCAGCAGGTAGTCAGTCGAGGTGAGATAATCTCGTTAATCCCTCCCACCCTTCGATATGCATAATCTTTGAAGCATGCATTTTACAATTTAAATCTAAAAAAAACATTCTTAAATACTACATTTTTTTGTCAAACTTATTGCATTATTAAGATTATGAAAAGAAGATTTCAGAAAGGCAAAAAAAAAAGTTGAAATTTTACCTCTGACTAGCGGTAGAGTCCTTAAATCTGAAAAAAAAAAAAATTAGTTTAGACAACAGTAGTGTTTGCTGTCACTGAGCATTTAAAAGGCCCAAAATGCATCAAAACTAGAGTTCTTTTAGTTTTTTATCTCATTTTTTTTAACAAACTGAATAATTCTGAACATCTGACTTTAGCTACGTTGTAAATTAGGTTTTAGACAAATAGCGTTATTCGGAAAAGCCTAAGTTTGACTCAATATTTCAGCGAGTTTTATGCCATTTCGCGAGATTAGTAGATCTACAGCCCATGGTTTTGGATATATAATACCAACGATTCGCTTGGCGGGTTTTCAACTACTGCAGTTTTAGCTTAGCTTTGTTAACGTGTAATGTTCAACCTGTTTAAGACATACATATATGTATATAGATTGGCCTAAATAATTATATGACTGACTGAAAAGCTGTGGAATAGATAAAAAGAACAGCATCGTATGAAGAATCGGGCGAAAGGGCATATAAATATAGATATATCAAGCTGAAGATATATATAATTCTTTAAGTTCTGGAATTTATCGACAATATATACACCAAGTTATCTTGTAAACTTTTTTCGACAGCCCAGGCAGGACAAATACGCTGTAGGTTTTCTTAATGCATTTATTCACTGACGCCGGGAGTATTTAGTATACAGCATGCAGTTATTCCCTGAATAGAAAGAAAATGGTCAAATGTATGCAAGGGTTATAAAAAAAATATCATGTAACAATCCGAAAGGTGATACAAGTTATTCAAACGTCATCAGTTCATCGTTTATAGCAGGTTAAAACGAAAAGTCAATAATACAGGCAGATAATTCTCTGAGAAAGCAGGAAGTATTAATTCACCGATACCAGTAGATAAAAATAACCCAAGCAATGAACATTTCGCATATTGAATGAAACATTGACAAACTATGCGGATATAAGCAATTCGCGGAAAACAATTTGTAAGGCTACCGGTACACTTCTCTAGAAGCTGCCGATTATTTACGAGCTGACTGTGTTGATATATTAATTTTGGGTACAACTATAGGTTTATACACAGAAAGGGGATTCTTTCACACAGTGCTATAGAAATAAAGTAAACTAGGTCATCACTATTATTGTTATTGATATCATGGTGTGTGTTTCTCCATGTTAGTTGTTGAATAAAGCGCTCACCTTTAAGGCAAACTTGGGTTTTTTATATACACGAATAATATGAACTATATTACATGAATGCATCAAACTTCCTCGTTTGAACATTGAACACGTTTTAACACAGACTGACCAATCTAGCCGTGAAGGTAACTGGGTTTAAACAAGAAAATGTCTTCTGAGTGCATCTTTCTTAAGATTTTACTTAAACTGTGTGTCACGCTGGTACTTTTTGCTAATATTATTGGAGGTAAGTAGTCTTTTACGTGAGATAATTTACGTTTATCGATAACATTAATATCTTCAATTAAGGTGATGGTTAATAGTATTTTTGCCTATCCGTCATGTAAGATATACGTAATTTGTTAGTTCTGGGTTACAACTAAACCTAACCCTAAATCTAACCCTTATACTTAATATAAAGGACAAAACAAAACCTAACCCTGAACTAAACCTAACCCTCAACCGGACCCTGAAATTCACCTCATATCTTTGATGACGGACTGGCCAGTATTTCACTTAACCTTAGTTTTGTATTAGCTGGGCATAAAGCGCTCAAACTTAGAGGTAATAATTCACCGTATATAGATATTGATATACATATCGATAAATTGCAAGAAAACAAAATATCCTCTTAACATGGAGTCAAACCAGAAACGTTGGACGGACTGAGCTACAGAGGGATCAAATAGTCTTGAACCAGTGCTCTAGGAACAAGGTCAAACCAAATTAATATCCGAAACTTCTGAGCTAATAACCAAAAACTTACAATATTCACAATCAATGGTTTAGTTCATAGCAGGAATGTGTTTGGTTGACATTTGGTTTTTAATCATCTGGTAACATCTCTTTCTTTGTGAACAGCAACTTCTTTACTCACACAGGTGCCAACTTGTATCCAACCGTTATGAGATATAAACCCGTCGTACCAACAGCTGGAAGCGGAAGTAAACGGAAAATAATCCCAGCCAGAATAGACAGTCAGTAGAGAAAAGTGATAAAAATTGGTGTGTTGAGTGTACGGATAATTCTCCCAATCTGTTATTGTGGCGATTGCCTTGAGTACCAATAAATGTCATAGAAACAGAAACTAATACGGTATCTATATATCAACTCCAAATGCATCGATTTTCACTGGTGCCATTCTATACTAACCCTTGACAAATATGATTACTTTGATGTAAATCACTTCCTTGTACATTTTGAAAACGCTTGATACGCCACTACAAGTTCAGTACTACACATTCTTGAAGATATGACAAATATATAATGTTTATTTTTTAAAATATATATATATTTTTAAAATATATATATATTTTAAAAACATATATATATTTTAAAAATATATATATATTTTTAAAACACACACAAAATCTTTCACTTGCAGGAAAATAAACCGAAGATTTGGTAGTAAATATAAAACGCAAAACGGCTTATTCTACCCTATCTAGATAAGCGTGGGGAAATTATCGTGAGACGTGTAAAAACATCAAAGTATAGAATTTACGTATGTATGTCTTCACATTCTTTTCGACAAAGCAAGACATTGGTCAGTCCTGTTGTTTCAATAAGTTCTTCTAAAACGTAATGACTCAAATACCAGTAAAAAGTAATTATGTTATACTAGGTATAGAATGTAGATCTTTGGCAGCTTTTCATGTTTCTACCTTTGTCTGCTACGCCTATATAATTATGTATATGTCCTCTTCATTGTGAAACTGAGTAAAGAAAAATTATATGAAACTGTTTTAACAGAAGTCTAACAAACAGAAGTATGCAACCAGTTATTACACAGTCAACGGCATTGTTACTTTCAAAAGACATCCATAGTGCCTTATGATTCAAATAGATAGGGAGAAGGGGCTGGGTTAACGATAGGCAGATTTTTAATGAGATCGTCATAAGCTGAGGGCATGTAGAAACCCTCTGTTCAATTCAGGTTTAGACCTACGAATTTGGATGGCTTCCATCAGTTTCCTTGTTTTCAGATTAGGCAAATTTACATTAATGGTTTTTATATTGTCCCAATCAATGGTATGTGTAGGGTTGGACTGTAGATGCTCTGATAAAGCTGACTTAAAGTCTGACTGTTCTGTTGAGCTTCTATGTTCTTTTATCCTTTTGTTAAGAGGGCGACAAGTTTCTCCGATATAATGTTTTTGGCAGGAACACGAGATTTTGTAAACACAGTTTTTGGGTTGGGGCGGTACTGAAGATGGACGTTTACCAGAGGCGTTGATACAGTTTTTTTTAGAGTTTTGCTACTTGTGAAAATACAATCAATGTTGGCACTGTTTTTTAGCAGTCTTTTTATCTTGTAGCTAATGTCACCAGTGAACGGAAGGGTGATTAGGACAGGTGAGGTATCCTTTACGCGAGGCTGGCTACTGGTTGAGGTTGATGATTTTGATATGGCTTTGTCGACAACTTGATTAAGGTATCGGTTTTGAAGGGCGAAGACGTCTTTTAAGTGTTTAAGTTCTTTGTTTTTGGCTTCTGTAATCGATGGGATGGTCACATACAGTCCATAACAATCTTACAAAATCAAGCTATTTAGAACTTCAATGAAAAGATGAAGTTCAACAGAGCTATTCTGAAACTCGTATTGAATATTTTGAAAGAATCTATAAGAATCAAATGTTATATTGAAAGAGTCACACAGAATTTTATTTAGTTCCATGAAATCATATAGGTTCGCTAGCCGACAATTTTATTCCGAGTTTCTCTGAATTACAACCATTGGCGGATCGATTGCATATAGCCAAACGCTACTGTCAAGCTATTGATTGGTTGGGTGGGTTCTTTTACGGATCCAATCAGATGTTGTATCACGAGAAGCTAGTAAAATAACAGCCATAGTCAATGGTGAAAGTGGAAAAACCATATGTTCTGGGTACTCAGCAAACTCAATGAGAGTGCCCACCCTTAAAGACACCAAGGTCCAAATGCATAAAGCTGGTTTAGCTTAAACCAGAGGTTTAAACCAGTGGTCTGACTTTTTGGGTATGCTGGAAACTGGTTTAAACCAATGGTTAAAAAACTTTAAAAGACGGTTTAGCGCAAAACTGTGTCTAGACAACTGGTTTAAACCACCAACTTTAAACCTGCCCAGGAGTGGGTTTAAGGGAAAGTTTAACTTCATATATGACGTGTGCCTTGCTAAATATCACTATGGCAGGCTTCGTCTCATTGATTTGAATAAAAAAAGCAAATATAGGCTTGAGAAATGGCATTTCCACATTTAATTACCATCCTGATACTAATAGCAATAGTAACCTTTTATAGTGAGGTCGTCTGTCACTACATGTAGAAACACCACAATCAGACCATACTCACAAGACTAGCCGAGAACATCCACCAAGCTGGTACAAATGCATTGGCAAGGTTATGACGACGGTGTATGCCAGGTGCAGGACAGATTGCCTATTGCTAAGACACCAAGCAAGATCCCTCTTCCGGTCATGCTGCCCCGGGCTGATCTATCTCACTTGTACATTATAAAATTAACGAAAGCATCCCATGCGCATTGGCAACACGTCTCGGGGCCCCATCTGTCAATAGAAATAACGTTAGACCGATGGTCTCCGTAAACCTGAACTAAACTGGCTTTGTGCATACCACGGACTTGAGCTACTGGGTCTGTTAAACTTGCGGTTTAGCTAGACCGTTGGTCCGGGCTAAACCGGGCCTAACTAAACCAGCTTTATGCATATGGGTCTAGGTCTCTCTAGACTGAAGGTTCATAAATCCCAGGGTTCACTTATCTGGTGGTTCATAAACCCCAGGGCTCACTAGTCCGAATGTTCATAAACTCTAGGTGTCTCTAGTCCGAAGGTTCATAAACTCGAAGTCTCTCTAGACTGAAGGTTTATTAACTCCAGGGTTCACTAGTACAAATATCTATTAACTCTAAACGGGACTAAGGCTCACTAGCCCGAAGGTCCAAAAACCCCAGGGCTCAAAAGTTGGAAGGTTTATAAACCTTGGGGCTTGCTAGTCGGAAGGTTCAAAACTTTAGGTCTCACTAGTCAGAAGTTCACAAACCCCAGGGCTCACTAGTCCGAAGGTCCATAAACCCCAGGGCTCACAAGTCGGAAGGTTTATAAACCTTGGAGCTTGCTAGTTGGAAGGTTCAAAACTTTAGGTCTCACTAGTCCGAAGTTCATAAACCCCAGGGCTCACTAGTTCGAAGGTTCATAAACTCTAAGTCTCTCTAGACTGAAGGTTTATTAACCCCAGTGCTCACTAGTACAAATATTTATAAACTCTAACCAGAACTCTAGGGCTCACTAGCCCGAAGGTCCATAAACCCCTGGTCTCACAAGTCTGAAGGTTCATAAACCCAAGGGTGCACTAGTCCGAAGATCTATAAACTCTAGATCTCACTAGTTCAAAGGTCTATTAACCCCAGGGCTCATTAGTCTGTTGGTTCATAAACTCAAGGGCTCACTTGTCTGATTGTCCATATACCCCAGGGCTGACTAGTGAAAAAAAAAAAGTTCATAAACTTTAGATATCATTAGTCTGATGGTTCATAAACTCAAGGGCTCACTAGTCTGAATGTCCATATACCCCAGGGCTCACTAGTGAAAAAAAAAAGTTCATAAACTTTAGATATCATTAGTCTGAACATTCATAAACTTTAGGTCTCACTAGTCTGAAGGTTCATAAACTCTAGGGCTCACCAGTCTAAAGGTTCATAAACCTCACTGGTCCAAAAATTCATTAACTCCAGGACTCGCTAGTCCAAAAGTTCGTTAACTCCAGGACTCAAAAGTCCAAAGGTTTATAAGCTCCTGGATTCGCTAGTGTGAACGTTCGTAAGCTCTAGGTTTCACTAGTCTGAAGGTTTATAAATCCCAGGGTTCACTATTCTGATGGTTCATAAACCCCAGGGCTCTCTAGTCTGATGGTTCATAAACTCTAGGTCTCTCTAGTCGGAAGGTTCATAAACTCTAGGTCTCTCTAGTCCGAAGGTTCATAAACTCTAAATCTGTCTAGACTGAAGGTTTATTAACTCCAGGGCTCACTAGTACAAATATCTATTAACTCTAAACAGGACTAAGGCTCACTAGCCCGAAGGTCCATAAATCCCAGGGCTCACAAGTCGATAGGTTTATAAACCTTGGGGCTCGCTAGTTGGAAGGTTCAAAACTTTAGGTCTCGTCCGAAGTTCATAAACCCCAGGGCTCACTAGTCTGAAGGTTCATAAACTCTAAGTCTCTCTTGACTGAAAGTTTATTAACCCCAGGGCTCACTAGTACAAATATTTATAAACTCTAACCAGAACTCTAGGGCTCACTAGCCCGAAGGTCCATAAACCCCCTGGTCTCACAAGTCAGAAGGTTTAAAAACCCCTGGTCTCACAAGTCCGAAGGTTCATAAACCCCAGGGCTCACTAGTCCGAAGGTTCATAAACTCTAGATCTCACTAATCTGAAGGTTCATAAACCCAAGAGCTCACTAGTCCGAAGATCTATAAACCCCAGGACTTACTAATCCAAAGGTTCATTAACTCTAGGGCTCACTAATCTGAAGGTTCATAAACCCAAGGGCTCACTAATCCGTAGATCTATAAACCCCAGGACTTACCAGTCCGAAGGTTAATAAACTGTAGATCGCACTAGTCCATAGGTCTATTAACCTCAGGGCTTACTAATCCAAAGGTTCATAAACTCTAGGGCTCATTAGTCTGAAGGTTCATAAACCCAAGGGCTCCCTAGTTTGAAGGTTCATAAACCCAAGGGCTCACTAATCCGAAGATCTATAAACCCCAGGACTTACTAGTCCGAAGGTTCATAAACTCTAGGGCTCACTAGTCTGAAGTTTCATAAATCCCAGGGCTCACTAGTCTGAAAGTTCATAAACCCAAGAGCTCACTAATCCGAAGGTCTATTTACCCCATGGCTCACTAGTCTGAGGGTTCATAAACTCAAGGGCTCACTAGTCTGAATGTCCATATACCCCAGGGCTCACTAGTCCAAAGGTCCAAAAAGTTCATAAACTCTAGATATCATTAGTCTGAACGTTCATAAACTTTAGGTCTCACTAGTCTGAAGGTTCATAAACTCTAAGGCTCACTAGTCCGAAGGTTCATAAACTATAGGTTTCACTAGTCCGAACGTTCGTAAACTATAGGTTTCACTAGTCCGAACGTTCGTAAACTATAGGTTTCACTAGTCCGAACCTTCGTAAACTATAGGTTTTACTAGTCCAAAGGTTCATAAACTTTAGATCTCACTAGTCCAAAGTTACATTAACCCCAGGGCTCAATAGTCTGAAGGTTCATAAACTCTAGGGCTAACTAGTCTAAAGGTTAAAAAAAACTCCAGGGGTAACTAGTCGGAAAGTTCATAAACTCTAGGTCTCACGAGTTCGAAGGTTCATACACCCCAGGGCTCATTAGTCTAAAGGTTCATAAAATATAGATCTGACTAGTCTGAATGTTAAAAAAAATCAGGGCTCACTAGTCCAGAGGTTCATAAACCCCAGGGCTCACTAGTCAGAAGGTTCCTAAACTCTAGGTCTCTAGACTGAATGTTTGTTAACCCCAGGACTCACTAATACATAGATTTATAAACCCTAACCAGGACTTTAGGGCTCACCAGCCCGAAGGTCCATAAACCCCAGGTCTCACAAGTCCGAAGATTTATAAACACTGGGGCTCGCTAGTCAGAAGATTCGAAACTTTAGGTTTCACTAGTGTGGAGATTCAAAAACCTCAGGGCTCACTATTCCGAATGTTCATAAACTCTAGGTCTCACTAGTCCGAAGGTTTATTAACCCCTGGGCTAATGTTTCTGAAGGTTCATAAACCCCAGGGCTCACTAGCCTGAAGGTTCATAAACTATAATTCTCACTAGCCCGAAGTTTCATAAACCCCAAGGTTTACTAGTCTGAAGGTCAATAAACCCCAAGGCTCACTTGTCCGAAGATTCATTGAATCTAGGTCTCAGTAGTCCTGAGGTTCATATACCCTAGTGTGAAGGTTCATAAACTATAGGGCTCACTAGTCCAAAGGTTCATAAATTTAATAAACCCCAGGTCACACAATTCTGAAGGTTTATAAACCCTGGGACTTGCTGGTCTGAAGGTTCGAAACTTTAGGTCTCACTAGACGGAAGGTTCATAAACCCCAGGACTCACTAGTTCAAACATTCATAAACTCTAGGGCTCACTAGTCTGAAGGTTCATAAACCCAAGGGCTCACTAGTCCGAAGATTTATAAACACTGGGGCTCGCTAGTCAGAAGGTTCGAAACTTTAGGTCTCCCTAGATCGAAGGTTCATGAACCCCAGGGCTTACTAGTCCGAAGGTTCATAAACTCTAGATCTCACTAGTCCAAAGGTCTATTAACCCCAGGGCTCACTAGTCTGAAGGTTAAAAAACTCCAGGGCTCACTAGGCTGAAAGTTCATAAACCCAAGGGCTCACTAGTCGGAAGATTTATAAACCCTAGGGCTCGCTAATCTGAAGGTTGGTAAACTTTAAATCTCACCGAAGGTCTATTTACCTCAGGGCTAATTTTTCTGATGGTTCATAAACCACAGGGCTCACTAGTCTGAAGGTTCATAAACTATAATACTCACTAGTCCGAAGGTTTATAAACCATGAGGCTCGCTAGTCCGAAGGTTTGAAACTTTAGGTCTCACTAGACTGAAGGTTCATAAACCCCAGGGCTTACTAGTCCGAAGGTTCATAAACTCTAGATCTCACTAGTCCAAAGGTATATTAACCCGAGGGCTCACTAGTCTGAAGGTTCTTTAACTCTAGGTCTCACTAGTCCGAAGGTTCACAAACCCATGGGCTCACTAGTCCGAAGATTTATAAACTCTAGGGCTCGTAAACGTTAGGACTTACTAGTCTGAAGGTTCATAAACTCTAGATCTCACTAGCCTAAAGGTCTATTAACCCCTGGGCTAATTTTTCTGAAGGTTCATAAACTCCAGGGCTCACTAGTCTGAAGGTTCATAAACTATAATTCTTGCCAGTCTGAAGGTCCGTAAACCCCAAGGTTCACTAGTCTGAACGTCCATAAACCCCAAGGCTCACTAGTCCGAAAATTCATTGAATCTAGGTCTCAGTAGTCTGAAGGTTCCAAAACTATATGTCTCTAAAATCTAGGTCTTACTAGTCCTGAGGTTAATATACCCTACTCCGAAGGTCCATAAACTGTAGGGCTCACGAGTCCGCTGGCTGGTTCATACACTCTAGGGCTCACTAGACCAAAGGTTCATAAACCCCAGTGCTTACTAGCCCAAAGGTTCTTAGAATCTAGGTTTCACTAGTGTGAAGGTTAAAAAAACGTCAGGACTCACTAGTCTGAAGGTGGATAAACTATATGTCTAACTATTCCAAGGTTCATAAAACCGAGGTCGGTCGATCGTAAGAGGCGAGAAAAGAGGCTGCTTTCTGTTGCCCTGGTGTTTGCAGAGCTAAATGGTTACAGGAAGCAGATTTGTTTGTGATGTCCTTTTTTTGTGTCCGTCATCATATAAGTGAAATACTTTTGAGTACGATGTTAAACATCAATCAAACAAACAAACAAACAGAAGTCAGAAGGGTTATAAGCTTAAGGACTCACTAGTCTGAAGGTTCGTAAACTCTAGGTTTCACTTGTCCCAAGGTTTATAGACCCAAGGTCTAACTATTTCGAAGGTTTATAAACCTTTATAAAACCGTAAACTTCAGGTTTGACTAGTCTGAAGGATCATAAACCCCAGGACTTACTAGTCCGAAGGTTCATAAAATCTAGATCTCATTAGTCCTAAGGTCTATTAACCCCAGGGCTCACTTGTTGGAAGGTTCATAAACCCCAGGTCTCACTAGTCTGAAGGATCATAAACTCTAGACCTCACTAGTCCTATGGTTCATAAACCCTAGGGTTCACAAGTCCGAAGATTCATTAACTCTAGGTCTCAGTAGTCTGAAGGTTCGAAAACTATACGTCTCGCTAGTTCGAAGGTTCGTAAACCCAGGGCTCATTAGTCCGAATGTTCATAAACTCTAGGGCTCACTTGTCCAAAATTTCATAAAATCCAGGTTTCGCTAGTCCGAAGTTCATAAACCCCAGGGCTCAGTAGTCTGAACGTCCATAAACCCCAGGACTCACTAGTCCAAAGGTTCATAAAGTTCATAAACTCTAGATCTCACTAGTCTGAAGATTCAAAAACGTCAGGGTTCACTTTTCCAAAGGTTCATAAACCCCAGGGCTCGCTAGTCCAAAGGTCCATAAACTCCAGGTCTAACGTGTCTAAAGGTTCAAACACCCCAAGGCTCACAAGTCCGAAGGTTCATAAACCCTAGGGCTCACTTATCCAAAAGTTCATAAACTCCAGGTATCGGTAATCCAAAAGTTCATAAACTCCAGGATTCCACAGGTTTATAAGCTCCAGGGCTCACTAGTTCGAAGTTTCGTAAACTCTTGGTTTCACTAGTCCCAAGGTTTATTGACGCCAGGGCTCACTAATCCTAAAGTTCATAAACTCTAGATCTCACTAGTCCAAAGATACATTAACCCCAGGGCTCACCAATCTGAAGGCTCACTAGTACAAAGGTTAAAAAACTCTCTAGGTCTCACTAGTCTGAAGGTTCACTAACCACAGGGATAACTAGTCCAAAGGTTAATAAAATCTAGGTCTCACTAGTCTGAAAAAACCTCTATGTCTCTTAAATCTAGGTCTCACTAGTCCAAAGGTTCATAAAGTTCACAAACTCTAGATCTCACTAGTCCTAAGGTTCATAAACTCTAGGGCTGACTAGACCGAAAGTTCATAAACCCCAGCGCTCACTAGTCCAAAAGTTCTTAGAATCTAGTTTTCACTAGTGTGAAGATTAAAAAACGTCAGGGCTCACTATTCCGAAGGTTAAAAAACCCCAGGTCTCACAAATCAGACGGTTCATAAACTCCAGGACCCACTAGTCAAAAAGTCTATAAACTACAGGACTCCTAGTCCAAACGTTCATAAACTCCAGGACTAACAAGTCAAGGTTTATATGCTCCAGGGCTCACTAGTCTGATGGTTCGTAAACTCTAGGTCTCACTAGTCCCAAGGTCTATTTTCCCAAGGGCTCACTAGTCTGAAGGTTCAAAAACCAAGGGCTCACTAGTCCGTAGTTTTATAAACCCTAGGTCTCGCTAGTCTGAACGTTCATAAACCCCAGGACTTACTAGTCCGAAGATTCATTAACTTTAGGTCTCAGTAGTCTGAGGGTCCCAAAACTATAGGTCTCGCTAGTCCGAAGGTTCGTAAACCCCAGGGCTCACTAGTCCGAATGTTCATAAACTCTAGGGGTCTTTAGTCCGATGGTCTATAGACCACAGGGCTCACTAGTCCAAAATTTCATAAAATCTAGGCCTCACTAGTCCGAAGGTTCATAAACCCCAGGGCTCACTAGTCCAAAGGTCCATAAAGTTCATAAATTCTAGATCTCACTAGTCTGAAATTTCATAAACTTTACGTTTCAGTAGTGTGAAGATTAAAACACTTCTGAGGGCTCACTATTCCGAAGGTTCATAAACCCCAGGGCTCACTAGTTCGAAGGTTCATAAACTCTAGGGGTCACTAGACCAAGTCCATAAACTCCAGGTCTCACTAGTCTGAAGGTTCATAAACGGCTGGTCTCACTAGTCTGAAAGTTCATAAACTCCAGGTCTCACTAGTCTGAAGTTTGATAAACTATAGGTCTAACTATTCTGAAGGTCCATAAACCACAGGTCTCAGAAGTCCGAAGGTTCATAAACTCTACATCTCACTAGTCTGAAGGTTCATAAACTTTAGGTTTCACTAGTGTGGAGATTCAAAAACCTCAGGGCTCACTATTCCGAATGTTCATAAACTCTAGGTCTCACTTGTCTGAAGGTTCAAAAACTCCAGGTCTCACTTGTCTGAAAGTTCATAAACTCCATGACTCGCAAGTCCAAAGGTTTATATGCTGTTTTTTTCCCCCAGAAAACTTGGTCATTTCCAAGGAAATAAGCGAATTGATAAAATTTTGAACTGAACCTCAGTCAGCTTGTTTGTGGTCGAATCCAACCACCCAAGATTTTTTGGTTGAAACCAAACAGCTCTTTTGTAGTCAAAGCCTACAAGCTTTATTGTGGTCGCCTGTCAACTGTGACCAGAAAGATTGTTACAGTCGTGACCGACCAGTACAAAGCTGGTCAATTCGACCAGTAAAAAGCTGGTCAAATCGACTAATAAAACGCTGCTCAAATCGACCAGTAAAAAGCTGGTCGAATCGAGCAGTAAAAAGCTGGTCAAATAAAGCAGTAAAAAGCTGGTCGAAAGTCAATTCCACCTGCAAAAAGCTGGTCAAAAGTTCAACCAGTTTTTTCCTGGTTGATCACGATTCGACCAGCCGACGACTAGATTTTGTCTGGTCGTTTGGACCAGATTCTTCTAACAGTGTATAGCCTGGTGTGATGTGTATATCTTCTAGAAAAGAGTTGCGTTTTATCTTTGAATCAGTTACATTCCCCAGTTATTTCATTGTGTCATGTATACTGTTAATTTGTCACTATTTTTTCAGTCGTTAGCAGTTTTTTCCTATTCTGACTCTGCTATAGTGAGATACGAATGTATACATATATGACTTAAGTTCACAAAACATATTTGTGGGTAATTTCTCGATGAAAAGGGTCACTAATTTAGTTGCCCTGTATCGGTATTCTCCTTACAGAGAAAGATTTGTCAAGTATTCATTTTGTAGTGTAGAATTTGGGATAGGGCTACTCTGCATTGGGAAATTTTATGTGGGTAATCCAGCCTTCGGTATTTTTCGTCAACAACTACTTAAGGGGGGAGGGGGCTTATACATGTAATGCTAGGTTTACACTATGTTCCCGGCGGTCACGGCAGCGTTTGCCCGAAACGTAAGGGGATTTTGGCAATTTTTCTCCGCAGTCAAGTTTTGTTAGGTCCTGCTAAGTTTTCTCATGGTCTGTTACGGTATCCGTGATGGACCGTGGGAGGAAAGGAGCTGATGAGTCCCGGAAGCTGAAAGGCGCATTACGGTTCGGCCCGAGGTCTACCGCGAATGTCAGTAGGCCTACGTCCCCTCCCGGTCTGTCACTTTCTGATGGGATCCCTCACGTTTCCAACGTTCTAATCAAAATCTGTCGCGTTTTTCGCGTTCTGTCAAGGCTCTCTACGCATGAGACGTGTACACCGGGCAGCTTCGGAGCAAGTTTGTGCCCACGATATGAAAAGAAGGCCTCCCAAGCAATAGCAATCGTTGTATCCTGAAACTTCGACGAGACAACATCATGAATGCCCATGATGAAGGC
Source organism: Mopalia ciliata (assembly GCA_034783835.1). Classification (NCBI taxonomy): domain Eukaryota; kingdom Metazoa; phylum Mollusca; class Polyplacophora; order Chitonida; family Mopaliidae; genus Mopalia; species Mopalia ciliata. The sequence continues at coordinate 13,679 of JAVFBW010123959.1, forward strand.
GATTTTGAAGCTGATTTGTATACTTTTCTACTCCCTGTGAACATCAGATTGCTGTTGAAGCATTTAATGAATGCACAGCTTTTTGTGATGGGACGGTCGACCCCCAAATTTTTAGTCCGTCTCCCATAAGTTTATGTAAAATGAGACGATTGACAATTCATCAACACAAATATGTCAGTTTAACTGACATTTTGGGATCAATGTGAATGTGAATGTTCCCTGTTGAAACAAACTTAGGATTAAAATTTAATTAAAACTTCTTCGCTGGCCATTAAATTTGAAATCGGTATAGTTCCAACACCATTAAAACTTAAGCTGTTTGAGGAAGGGCATCGGAAAACCGATCGGAAGCATATTGACAGACCGTAGGCTTATAGTCTGGCATTACTCGGTGTTGGCTGTGGCATATTTTGCCACCTGCGAAGCTGAGGATATCGTATTTATATCAATAAAGCCCTCAATGTTTTGATAAAGCTGGGAGGATTTCATGCATGTCGCTAATAACTATAGGATTTTAGTTAAAACGTGCTTACCCGTAAGATTATATAACAAACTTGTATAATAGGTTTATTACGGGGGCATCATTACCTTGGGCCATATAAAATTGCTGGCTTTTGTGAGATTGATGCAAAAGCCAATTTTGCAGTCTCGTCTGGCTAGTATATATAATAGCCTATATAATAATCTTGCTTAGCGAGATTTCTTTTTTTTTTTCTCCGCTCAAGAAAGGATTATTTCGTTAAATAAGCCTACCAAAAATACCTTAGCTGATCTGTGCCGCCAAATTCGCGAGTCAGTCTAGATCAATTCTTCTGCAAGTACCGCGTAATGCGAATATATGCCATGTGTTTGACTGGTCAATATTCTATACATGACGACGCCGCGTCTGAAAGCTCATGGAGGGGTAAAGATATGGCATAATATTTCCATGTTTATGGTGCAAAACAGAAATTATGATACAGAAATATGTTTATTTATGAATCACAATGTAATAGGTGCCGGCCTGAACGATGTCTTCTAGAAACACTCTAGAACATCTGACGTCACAGTATATGCACAGCTGTCGTATTTGTGGTTTGTGAAATTTCCAAAGAGGGTTTTTTTTTTTCTTTTCTTTTTACATTTTTTCTGAAAAAGAAATATAACATAGTTTGATAGTAGGCCCTACCCAAGAGATTGATTCTAAAAAAAATCATTTCAATTATGACTTTCATTAAACGCTAAATAAGTCCATGTTAAGTCTAAAGAGAGTGTTGAGTCTTTTGATCATGTAACATATTGTGTCCTTGCACGCAAAATCCTATAATTGGAATTTCAGTTCTAGGGCGGATAATATTTTCTTCCTGGTGGTCGGATTTTGTGTGATTACATTCCCGTTGAGACCACGCTGATGTTCGTTTTATTTTATATATATATTTTTTTTATAACTTGACTATTAAACATTCGCTTTCGGTCATCAATGACCACACCTCCGCCACGCAGGGAAATCGACAATGACCTCGAACAAGCAGTTCTTCCAAGCTGTTTCCCAGCATCAATATGCGAACAGCTATAGCATCGGGTGGCAGGGCTGTAATGCTTCATAAGAGCATGAGGTAAACATACGACTGACTTGCATTTAAAACTAACACGAAAAGCATGAAAGAGCTATTGCGAAGTGAATTGTATAACCACCCCTGTTTAAGTCTAAATGTATATAACCAAAAGGTTTGTGGTCTGGTCTACTGTAAGAGAATTTGATTAATTGTGCCTAAAATTGAAGCCCCCACAATGGAACCCCGCCGTATAGCATTAATGGGCATCCAGTAATTAATGGTAACGAAGGTATAATCATATTTTAATCAGTGGCGTTTTAGGCAATAGCTTGTGAATCGCATCATACCCATCAGTCTGACATGATAGTTCCAGTCAGGTCAAGTCTTGGCGGTTTTCGATGTAACGAGAGATACTTTCCTCTCTCTTATCCAACCAGCATCGCAGGCAGGTTTTTGATGGACGCAATCAGCCGCTTTAACTTTTATCCCGGCGTGTCTGCGCTATCTCAGCCGTTAGATTTTTGACAACTAAATTTCCACGGTCCTAAGAGTTTACACAGTTCACGCCAAGCATCAAGATTACAAACCAAGGCTTGTTAACGCGAAAAATGACGGCACGGGAAGCGATAGACGGCACCAAATTGAGTTCCGAAGCCTATGACTGCTTGTCTAAGGATGTGAATGGAACACTATATTAGATAGGTGAATAAGGCTATAGGGAATTTCCGATGCGTGGTTTGGGGCGGTGTGATGCTACTGCCTTATACACACCATCTAAATCCCCATGCAAAGTAAAGAGCCTAGCACACTATCCGAGAAGGGTATATCGTATAACGGGACTAGCAGCTATATTCCGGAGGGCGACTGCTTACAACCTAGATAAACAACTTCATCATTGGGCTATTACATGTAAGTAGGCCCTAATTATGACATGTACTTGCCAGTTTCTTTCTTATTAATGTGTGTTCGGTTAAGGATTTAAGCAAATCTTATACCGTTTATGTTTTTGCATTTATTGTATTTCGTCAGTTAAAAACTTTAGGAAAAATAGTTTTTACTGCCAATGTGATTTATATAAGACCTATATAGAGGGGCCTATAGTTATTACAACTTTTAGGGTTAAATATTTACTGTCTTCTGGCTATTGCACGTGGTGGTTATTATTATTAATATATACATCGGGTACAGACCGTGTACGGTATAGGAAAATAGCCTGTCCGCCAATGGTATTGATAATTGTCCGTCATACGAGCGAAATGATGTTAATAATCACTTCGTTTAAGTCTTCCAAAACACGTTTGGGGAGGATATACAGGACACTCTCATGCGTGTGTGCTGTATATATGTTAAATAAAGTCTTATAGGCTCGTATAGCTATATACTCGAAATTTGGTGTTGGTGTCACCAATAATAAGGCCATGTTGTATATGCCTAGTTGCAAAGAAAAATGCATTCTATTGTTTAAAGCCTATCGATTGAGATCCATAGCCTATGGCTATTGTACAATTGTATTTGTATGTTATCTTAATTTATATATTTTCTTGTTGCGGATTCGTATTAATGGAGTAAACAGTTGTTTACGGTCTGCTTGAGATTCTTAAAAAAAATACTGCTTTCAACTCGTAAATAATATCAATTTATCTGTTTGTTTTAATTTATTTAAATTTAAAAAAATATCCCTTTTCAATGACGAAGTGAAGGGGTTTAATAAGTTTGAAGTCTTGGTTATTTTATACATCACTGTTATATTTCAATTACTAGAGCCGGAGCTAACATCTGCGTAGAAACACACTTTCCCAGTTGCCTGACAGCTTGCTTTGAGCGGCCCAAGGCTATGACCGGACCAAGCATCCCGTTGCTCAATCTCACCATCGTCGTGCTGCTATTTGCTCAACTCGCCCCATCCAGAGAAGGTAGGTTTGGTTTGTGTATTTAGACCGGCAATGTTTACATTTCCAGCACGCCTTCATTTCGCATTTGCCACAGTCTGTAAATTGTATAGAGCACCGAGAATCCAAACAGTCAAATTAAATCTGGTCGGAATACTCGACCAGAAAGTGAGTTTGCCTGGCTGTGAGTCTTTGCCCCTAATTGAGATCCAATTTGGCTCGATTCTTTACGTGAACTAAATTTACGAAAATGGGAATTGCGAAAAGAAAGCAGAAAAAACCCTATCAGCTCATCTCAGTCCTAATTGGCGTGTATTCAATACACGGCTATCGAGACATCCTATATATGTGATTAACTCCTACGTTTAGTGTAGCGCAAACCTGAATAGCTGTGTTTTTATTCACATTGATATGTATGTAGTTATATTCAGTGATTAATTAGTCGGTTGGCTGGCTGGCTGGCTTAGTAACTTTATGATTGGCTGATTGATAGATTGGTTAAAACAGTATTTTTATTTCACAAAAATGAAAATGGGATTGATGAACAGGCCCACTGCCTATATTGATTGCGTCACATCGTTCTTTATATACAATAAGATGAAACTTTGCGAATGATAAATAAATAAATCAATTCATCAGCCAACCAATCAATCGAGCAAACAATCACCCAATCAATCAATCAATCAATCAATCAATCAATCAATCAATCAATCGATCGCTCAATTAATCAATCAATCAATCAATCGATCGATCGATCTATACTAAGGATTACTATCAACTAATATTGCATTTTGTGTTCAATAACTTGTCAACAGTAAAAACATTTGTAAATGGAATTGAGACGCATTCCATCGACTTGTTGGCTTAATAGTTTATTAACTGTTATAGTTATGTAAACATAACGTACTCGGTCTGAATATATAAATGGTTATTGAAAAGCTTGCCAGTCTCAGAAAAAAGTTAACATATAAAAAAGTAAGAATATTATAAATTATAGATAAGTGATTAAAGGCTTGTGAATCGCTTGAGAGAGGCGACGCGATACAAAACTAATGCGTCTGACCAATAACACGTATACGTTGATTTTCTCCCTGTAACATACTGACAGATGTGGATGAAGGTGAATGTCCGCGGAACGAGAGTGGAACGTCACGTCATTGCCTGAAAAAATGTACGTCTGATTCCGACTGTGTCAGCTCCAAGAAAAAATGTGTCTGCGATGGAGATTGTGGAAAAAGCTGTGTTAACCCAAGTAAGATTATTGCTCTTTATTTTGTGCTTGTACAAAGGAAGCCATTCAGTATTTTAAGAATTTTAATGCAGTATATTAAGAATGTAATGCAGTATTTTAATGTGCCATTTACCATTCATCGCTTTACACACTAATCCATAAAACATCAAATTTCTCCCGAATACAAAAATGTGTCACAAATCTAACCCCAAGGCCTACGAAAGCGTGGCAAACATTTAATTGGATTACAGTAGAAGCAAACAGCCAACCAAGAAGACGTTTACAAATCACGCCTATCGAAAACAGACCAGAGTGAATGCCGCCACTGTCAGTTCGCGTGTTTGCGATGATGTCATGCCGGACTATTTAATGGATGTAAATGTATAGCCTTCAAGCCATCCGATGTTTAGACTACCGTTTACTTTATAATGAAATGAAAGCTACAATCTGATTGGGTGGGGTAAAAAGACGTCTGTTATAGACTAGAGGATTACAGTTTACTCAGGTTTTTGTCGTTTATGAGGGAAAGGTATAGGAATTGAAGGTTTGACACAACCATCTGCTTTTCCTACTTGCCTCGGGGAAGATGACGTGATGCCGAAGCATTATTTTAAAAATTTCTCCCCAAGACATGATGTTTCATTCGAACTTCGATGACGGTATTGATGGAAAAAAAAATGTAAGGGTGACTTTGCGCCTGATTAACATTGGTACAACTATGTTGTTTCATGCGGACGTGTTACTTGATGTAAACAAATGAATGACGATCGCTCCCGCGATATTTGATCACCTGGGATTTGTGAACATGTATAGATACTGGGCTGAGTCACCAGAGTTATTGTCGCCATTTCAGATATGGTCGTAGCAATTCTAGCAGGAGATACTGTCATTTGAGCCATGTAACGGACCAAATATAGCCGAGATAATGGTCCATTATGTTCAGAGCACTTGTCAGTATAAAGCAATTGTCAGGCAACACCAGTATAGGGTATAACAGAGTAAACTACACCAGGATCTGTCTATTAACACGAAACAGAGAAATAACTTTTTGATTTAGTTTAACAGTTGCCTTAGTTTTGGGGGCACTTTATATATATGCAAAATTTTATTTTATTTCACCTGCGCTCCTAAATTATAATTCGTAAAGAAATTTGACCATGAGCATGGGATAGAGATCGACTTTTTCAAAGCACACAGCCTTTTAGGCCAACATATGGGGCAATCGTATGCCACAGATCAGCAGATAAAAGTAGTTCGAAATAAGATGGCTCGGGTGTATCTTAGAGTCAATGTTTCCACGTAGGAAGTAGAATTGATTCTGTTTTAGAATGAGTTATAACTTGCCGGACGGCGACAGCACAGTTTATGGTAATTTACCGACTATCAATACAATGGTTCTAGCTTACAAGTAAGCCGACTTTACCTGATTTTGTGGAGGTAAGACTCTGGCGGCTTAGACCAAATGATTCGACCGTTGAAACAGTCGCGAGCATTATAAGCCACGTGTAAGTCTATTAACGGAGGTAGGATAAAAAAAAAACATCAATTGAAATATCCCCCGTGACTCGTAATAACATAGCGTGTTGGGCTCCTGTGGTCGTGCTATGTCTATCCGACTATGTAATGGCTGTCATATTATAACCAATATATGTCATGTATATCGGATCAATGCGGTACTTACGTAGCTGTATAGCACATTAATACAACAGGTCAGGTCTTGGGAGATCGATGTGTATCCAAGTTTTCTGGTACCAAGCCACCAAACCAAAGGAAAGTGAATGTATAACTAGTTTTCTGATGAAGAAATATCTAAAATTACTTTTGCAATCGGGGATTCCACGGTTGTGGAAGTAGCATTCCATACATGTACAGCATTATTCCTCTGTCTCTATACTTGCGTCACCTTCTTGTCGTTGTGTACTGGATATCTCCTATTCTTCAACAAAGATATATTCACGTCTCCTACTAAATAATCTAGAGACAAGGGTGTTTAGATTAAACTGAGATAGAGTTGAACAATCTAAACATCGTGAGGGTGTGCAATAGACACATGAATCAGCTATAGAAGTATTAACGATAACGGAGGAAAATAATGGAAATTAAAAAACAAGCGAGAAAGAAAGCAATAAATATTACAAGCTTTGCAATTTTTTTTTATCATATCACGCTGACCAACTATTTTGGTATTTTTATTTGAAAACATCATAAATTTCGATTCTTTTTTCTTAATCAGGTCTCATACATCAATCGAGATATATACCCTGAGGGAAATCATTGATATTCAGACTCAATAAGATATGAACACACTTAGAGGAAATTCTTTGGTACACACTTATTAAGATATATACCTGGAAATATTTGGTTAAGTAAAGATTAAGTTATATTAAGATAGAATTAAGATATATACCTGGCAACAGATATTTGGTTTTTGCAATTTTGTGAGTAATGTCATATCAATAAAATTCGAATTAAATCTGTTCAATTTGGCTTTAATTTTGAAACGATTTTTACTCCATCAACTTTTTTGTTCAAACATCATTTACAACAACAACAATGTATTCATGATACAGTCGAGTACTTGACAGGTCCCATCCACTTTATGTCAAAGATAAACACCAGCGTTACAAATTGTTTAAGGTAAAATTGGTGGGAAATCTACGATATACATTCATTTACATATACTTTGTTTAGAATCTCCGGTAAACATCGTTAAATTGTAGTCGGTGTGGAATCACAGATACACAATCATTGAATTGTACTCGATGGGGAATCTCCAGTACACTATCATTAAATTGTAATGATGTGAAATCTGAGGTACTCAATCGTTAAGTTTTATTTGGTGTAGAATCGGCGGTACGGAATCGTTCAGTTGTACTTGGTGGGGAATTTCTAGTACGCAATCGTTAAATTGTACTTTGCCAGGAACATAAAGTACACAATCCTTAAGTTGTACTTGACGTGGAATCTCCGGTACACAAACGTGACCTTATACTTGGCGTGGAATATCCGGTACACAAACGTTACCTTATAATTGGCGTGGAATCTACTGTACACAAACGTTACCTTATATTTGGCGTGGAATCTCCGGTACACAAACGTTAAATGTACTTTGCCAGGAACGTAAAGTACACAATCCTTAAGTTGTAATTGACGTGGAATCTCCGGTACACAAACGTTACCTTATTCTTTGAGTGGAATCCACAGTACACAAACGTTACCTTATATTTGGCGTGTAATCTCCGGTACACAAACGTTACCTTATTCTTGGCATGGAATCCACGGTACACAAACGTTACCTTATACTTGGCTTGGAATCTCGGGTTAGCAATCGTTACCTTATACTTGGCGTGGAATCTCCAGTACACAAACGTTACCTTATACTTGGCGTGGAATCTCCGGTACACAAACGTTACCTTATACTTGGCGTGGAATCTCCGGTTAACAATCGTTACCTTATACTAGGCGTGGAGTCTCCTGTACACAGTCGTTACCTTATTCTAGGCGTAGAATCTCCGGTACACAACCGCTACCTTATACTTGGCGTGGAATCTCCGATACACAATCGTGAAATTGTACTCGGTGGGGAATCTCCAGTGCGCAATCGTTAAATTTTACGTGGGAAATCTGAGGTACTCAATCGTTACCTTATATTTGTCGTGGAATCTCAGGAACACAATCGTTACCTTAATACTTGGCGCCGAAACTCCGGTATATAGTCATTAAGTTGTTCTTGGCGTGGGATCTCCGATACACAATCGTTACCGTATACTTGGTGTGGAATATCCGGTACACAATCGTTAAGTGTTTGCTTTAGAAAAATATCATAGCTACATCTTTCTGGCGTTGTATGCTGAATTAGCTCTCCTGTAGCGTTTTGTCGGATAAAGATCAGATAAAATAATATGCCTAACAGTATGACTCCACAGTTCTACGGAAGCTCGGTATGAAATTGACTCTCTGAGATTTTAGTTTGGACGAGCATGCAATAAAGACAAGATATTTATTTTAATTTCGTATTTTTGTAATGCTGTCACTCAGGACCTAAAACATGAACTATTCAAAATTTGTTGAATCTGAATTTTGACCATTGGCTATATTCTCATTAGTCTGAACTTGAAAATAAGAAAAGAAAAAAAAAAGAACCCGGTACTCAAGGAGACAATATTTATCTACAAGATGCTGGGCAGTTTGATTTATGAATTTTAAGAGTTCTCAAAATGCCGCGTCTCTTGCTGTCTTGTCTCCTGATTATTATAAGGCAGGCGTGATTTGACGTTGTGGTCGCTCTAGTTGACAGGAGCTGTAATTTCCATCCTATATATTCCCATAATCTATGGTATTTGGAGGCCAGAAATGACAGTCTGATGTGGTCATATTTTACATCGGACAGACAAGTCTGTGATAAAATGAAAGAAATTGATTGCTCTATTATATTGGGATTGCTTCCATTTGGGAAGGTCATTTTCTGCAGCATACATTCAGCCATTTCAGCATGCCAAGCCTCCATGTTCGTGTGCGTTTGCGTAGCCCCTACTTTTCGTTTGTGTGTGAGTTTTTTTTTTTTTTGTTGTTGCATTTATCCACACCCTCTCATTTCTTTCCACATTTGTGACAAATATACTGCTGCTCAACTCAATTTGCTGCAATAGTAATTAACAATCGAGAGTCGCGTCCGTGAAGAATACACACGCTTGTGCTATCGTGATATTATTTTTAATTACTATATACCGTATATAGTGGAACTCATTTTCCGATGAACAAGATTGCATGTCACGCTTCGCTCTTTCGTCTGAACCACATCATTCAAACACATATATATGTTTAATTGAGAGAAAGAACATTTTGGTTGCATCTAACGGGACTCGGCTCTCTTATCTGGTTAGCAGACAGATATATTTATATACACACATCTTTAGAGAGACCAAGCGATATAAAACTGCAATGGATGTCCATGTATTGGCCCAATAATATATACTTAATTTACTAATAAATTAACTAATTAACGGCTATGCTAATTCTATTGCAAATGAAATACAGATGGTTGTCTTTGAAAATATGCAATAAAAATAATAATTTTAGGTCGAAAAAGAACTGTCTTTCCCTTTAATGTTCTATCAACAAAAAAATTCGAAATAAGTATATTATGGGGTGAGGATATGGTACGTAGGCCCCTATGTTTTAAAGGAGCGAAAAACATACAAATATGGTGAGCCTGGAAAGATAGCCGTTAAGAACAATGTTATTCAGAGTGCATGGATAGCTTTGAAAATCGCATTAAAGCTAATTTGACAACTGAACTGTTTATACCATATCGTGTCTCTCTCTGGAACATTAACTATTATTCAACAAGTATTCACCAAAGTCACTTGACAATTTGTTTTTGTCAATTGATTAAGATACTCACTGCTTTAGCGGTGATTCTTGTGAAAATGTATTGAATAGTAGTCAATAAATAAGACATAGACATTAATTATATGGCATACATAAGCTACCAAGTCAGTTACTAAGTTGGTTCTAATATAATCAGAGAAGCTATGCACAAACTGTGAACACGATTTTCCAAAACTGCTGATTTCAGAGGATATATTCAGATTACTTCGGTTTTTTGGGGGCTTTTAGCCCACAGTTATTCTGACTGTGGGCTATTCTCATCACTCTCCATGGTCCGTCGGTCTGTCCCATAACAATTCTTGTTATCACTATATCTCAGAAACTGCTGCTCCAATCACATTAATATTTTATTCAAA
>JAVFBW010123960.1:0-13543 GCA_034783835.1 Mopalia ciliata
GCGCACACGCTACCACTTAGCTACAGTGGCGGGTCCAGTGCATTATAAGAAAATATTAATAACTGGAAGTATTGTTTGGCAGAATAAAGTCTATAAGACTTGTTCTATCCCGGACATTGATAAGTTACACATATCAGAAATTTAGAAGGTGTAAAGGCGAAAGACAAGTGTTTAAGACTACAAAGAGAAAGTGCGAAGTTATACACCAGTATGAGTTAAGTATTAATAAGTAACTGATTTTGTCTGCTAGAAATTCGGTCAGCTGTTTGATGCAGAGGAGACCGAGCCACGGCGCCTGTTTCGTACATTTCCCAAGAATGGTCTGTGAAAACTTTAATGAACAGCAGACACATTGGGCTTTCATATAATAAAAAACCCAACGAGTCGGACAATGCCTCGATGAGATTGATTATATTAAGAGCATACTAGGACATATTGCTATATAATTGATAACATGCAACAGTCTCTTGTATCATTATATCGACTGCTCTGACGTCAATCACTAATCAATTCAATTATATAGGCTGAGAAAGCGATGAATATTAATGATCCTTTTCACCACTGTTCACTTGTGGAGTTGGAGAGAGTAGCTGTGTAGTGTAACCTGTCTGTCTTTTGATCCATCATTTGTTGCCTTTACGACGGTTGTCCATTCTGTCATCAAATCTCTCTTAAACATTATCTCATGACAATTGATCTACGAGTAGTGTACTTAATCTCTATATATTACCCGTTGCCATAGCACTCACGGGACACACAATATAAGCCTGTGTGGTACTACATAAATCAAATCAATAATGATATTGCACGGTTTGTCAGCACAATAATGTCGAGTTGTTTGCCTTTGTTATGTGAAAGTGTCCTCCATACAAATAATAGTCACTTTAACAAAACAAAACTAACGGGTCTATTAATCCAAACATCAGTGGCCTTTGTCTGCTATTCTAACCGTAGAATGTACAATATGCAACGGAAAGGTAGGCCAATTAGTAGAATCTTTGTTCAGCGGACATGTCAACGTGTGTTTGGTTGGCTCTATTACAATCTCTTTACACGATCCATTAAAACAACAATCAGAGCGTTCAATCGCATATTTATCGACGACAATTATCAATGTGTTGTTCTTGGTTGGTCCAATAGGTTGACTGATAAATGTAGGACTAACCCAGGATCAGTTGATTGATCGATTCATTGATTGATGTTTTGAGAACTGTTCAAGGGTGTTTCATGCACTTATATGATGGCGGTGTGTTGAAACACAATCGACACCAGCGCAACAATGAAATATTAACTGTTTTAATAAGGTAAGAAATTTTTTTCAGCCAGTGCAATAAAATTAAAGACAGAATTGCTACACTTTAAACAAACTGCCCTTAGCCACATGGCTGACTAAACCAGAATACTCAGATTTGTATTCAACGGAGGGCACATTCGGTGTGCTTTTATAGCAAAATTCCGGAGGTTGTATCTCCGAAACGAAATGTAATACAAGGCTTGCGTTTGTTAACTTTTAGCACAATGGGTTATTTTAATGAAATTCCCTCAAAAGCTGAGAAGGTCATGCAAAGACTGCTTTTTCCTTTGACACGGAATAACCCAAATACTTGTTGAAAAAAACACACACAATCTCAACAGCGACGGAAAGACTTCAATATTTCTATTGGGTGTCTAAATACGACCATTTAACAAGTTTTACGCGCTATACATTGAGGTTGAATTAAATATGAAGTTCATATATTCACCAACTATAAGTATTCCATACGTTACATTATATATTTATTTGATTGTTTGATTGGGGTTTAACATCGTATTCAAGGGTTTAACTAAACCAATATACTCAGCTTCTCTTACACGGAGTGCACATTCGGTAACGATAGACTGCTATCGAAAAAATAACCATTCTTTATTTTATACACAAAAGGTCCATTTTATTACAACATTAGTACAACGATCTGTTTACACCTAACTGTTCAACACGTTGTCTAAAATGTTAGGTAATTGAAGGCACTTCAAGAACAGTATTGAATGAACTTTCAGGAACATCACGAGTTGCTCAAAACGAGTCAGAAAGAGTAATTACTCGAGTAAATCCTCTTGCGAAACGACAAGTTCACTAAAAGATAAAATGTGGTTCATGACAAACACTGTACTTGCACTATAGCTTCGACTGTAACGTAGCATCTAAGACATTGTCGTCGCCCGGATGGGGTGGGAGACAAACTTTTATTTCAATAGAGGCCAAGAGACGGCTACTTTTCTTTTCTTTTCCTTTCTTTTTTTTTATTTTTTATTTTTTATTTATTTTATTTTTTTAAGTATATTATTGTCATTAATCGATAATCGGTCTACAGCGTTAATTAATGCTTTCCTTATGCAAGACGAAGACTATGTAAATTTCCTGAATAAAACATTCGAACGAACCCCAGTTTACGTCTTAGCGACTAAAGTTCTGGATTCATTCTAAAATATAATCGATTCAAGTCCCTACGTCAAGACATTGACTCTACGCTACACCCAGCCATCTTGTTTTGCACTTCTTTTATTTGCTGGTCTGTGGCATACTTCGCCAAAAATATTGGCAGAAATTATTGCGTCATGGCCTGGCATAGCATACTATACTTGCCTTAGTCTCTTCTACTATGTGAACTCTTGCGAGAATACGATTGGGCCTGCATTATCAGACAAAACTTCTGAGAGAACATGACAGAGATATTGATGGGATATTCTAATATTTAAGGCTATTGTTTAATTTTCACAAAAGGTGGTTATCTCCCTTAAACATATTACACAATGCATTCATACATGCATTTTGACTTTGAAAACAACCTATGTTTTAAGAAGTCGACATTTGATCATGTTTTTAAGGCATATGGACAATGTACATTATGTTTTGTTTGTAGAGAAAGAAAGTATATGAGTCCAAACATAAAACAAACCATCCAAATGTAAAAATCTATAATATTAAACAACATTTTAGAAAAAAATTAGTATTTCGTGGCTACATTTTGGTTTGTTTTATTGTTTGTTTGATTGAGGTTTAATGTTTTTCTCAAGCGTATATCACTTACAGGGAGCACAATGTCCATTGCTCAGTGTTTCTTGGTTAACAACGGTGGAAACTCATTAAAAAAAAACGCCCCTGTGATTACCGGAGCCAAATCGTGTGACTCACTCATATACCCGAGGTCGCCAGACTGACTCGAATCCATGAGCGGTATATCGAACTAGGATTGTTAGACCTCTCCACTAACCAGGAAGTCACTGCTGCGTGCCCTATATATGCTTGATATGCTTTTCAAACTTCCCTGGTCTGGAAAAAAATCGTTTTATTTGTCAAGCTGGATGTGTCTTGCATCACAACAAGGTCGAACACTAGAGTGGTTCAAGCCTGTCATCCAATATGTGGAAGTATAACTCGGAAGTGATTTATTAGATCAAGACTAGCACGTTACATGGATAAACATATACAACAATACAACCCATGTAAATGTACATTGTTTGTTGGATTGCTTGATTGGTGTTTTACGCCGTGCTTAGAGGTATTTCGTTTACATGACGACGGTGTATTCCAACAATAATTGACACTAGCACAACCTAGATGTTAAGCGTTTCCACAAGGCTGGAAAGTTTCCTCCAGTGCGAAGTAAAGACAGCATTGCTACTCTTTAAACAAACTGCCCTTTATAGCCAGTGGTGTTGTTCGTTAGAGCTATAGAGTCCGAGATAAGAAATTTCGATGATGTGCCCAACCAAGCAAATAAACCAGAGTAAATATTAATAACTGAATGGTGTCCATGGAATGGAGAAAATCAGTTGTATCAATAAACTGTAACGTGTACTGGAAGTTACGCAGTATGATGCACACGTGTGGACATAAGATATTATTGTTGCAGTTCATGCGCTGTTATTTTTGTTGTTGTTGTTGCCGTTGTTGATGTTTGCTCGCTTGCTCGAGTTGTGGCTCCATTTTAATTAATGGTGTGTCCCAAAATAATACGAATAAATAATGACTATTAATTCAGAATGTTATAATGTATGTAACTGCAAGTAGAATGGAACTTTATATTCTTAAGCTGTACGCTGGAATCACTTGAAGCGAGGTGAGTCTAAGACGACTTTTTCTGTTAATCGAAGCACGGTCTTTTAAAAAAATGTTCGGGTAGAAAATACGACACGTCGTATGACAAAGAATCTTAACCCTTTAAGACAGGCTAGGATTCGTTAAAGTCCTTAATACAGCAACAAGTAGGTCATGTGACTTCCGGTCGGGGATAAGTATTCACATTTGCATCTCTAGTCGATGGATTTGGATATTAGTCTTTTCGAACGGTATTCGAACTTCTTTTTGGATGTAGTCATCGAACAGTCATCTTTTTTATACTTCGCGTTTCACGTTTGAAAAAGAACAAAATATCAGTTGTACCCGGAAGTAAGTTGGATCACGTTAAATCTCGCTGATAACATAAAGTGTCTAACTGCCTATTATGGCGTTATACTTCTGAGAGAAAAGATAACGAATAAAAACCCAAACACAATTATGGACAACATATTAGTTATTAGATAATTGCGGTCAATATTGTCACAAACAAGCTGAACACCTATGGCGATCGATCTACTTTATAATGTCATTCGAAATCCCAAAATTAGATACAGTGTAAGAGAAACGAATGCAATCAGTTTAAAATGTAACAATTTTGACGTAAAGATTTACCAAGGTTTCAAACCAACAACAAACGTGTACACATAGAGTGTGGGGTTTTTTTATGCAGTCATGGTGATAAGAAAACATAGTGAGCTACACGACATAACGATCAACTGCACGAGTTGTAAAGGATTATTTCCATTAGTAAAGAACCAAAGAAAGTAAGAGACTAAGCAACTGAACAATGCCGATGTTACAACGGCTATAATTAGTCGATTAATTTGAGAGAAGAGTTCATATAGACACTGGCTATTCGTACATCATTCAATTCATGGCGATGTTATTGTAAACTTAGTTATTATTTATTTCAGATGGAAATAATTTCTAAATGATGACTAACATTTAAATGCATATATGTTAATTTAGACACTGTTGTAATGGATCAATGAATTTGGAAGCAGCGACGAATTGGGATTTCGACTGCTTAGCAAGGGAGGTAATTTAATCTTTGAAAGGTGATCGTCTGTCGTCACAGCATTCGTTAAACTGGCGAAGTTTAATGATGTCACAGACTTTCGTCTGTTGTGACGTTACTATAAGAGGTCGAGAATATGAACTATTCGAATGACCGATCTCGAATGCTTAGCATGGGAGGTAGTTTTATATTTGAACGTCGATCATCTGTCGGCACAACATTCGTGAAAGCGGCGAAGTTTAATGACGTCACAGACTTTCGTCTAATGTGACGTTATTATTAGAGGTCACGAGTATGAACCATTCCAATGACAAATCTCGAATGCTAAGCATGGGGGGTAATTTGATCTTTGAAAGGCGATCCTTTGTCGTCACAGCATTCGTTAAAGCGGCGAAGTTTAATGACGTCA
This sequence comes from Mopalia ciliata, assembly GCA_034783835.1. NCBI lineage: Eukaryota > Metazoa > Mollusca > Polyplacophora > Chitonida > Mopaliidae > Mopalia > Mopalia ciliata. The sequence continues at coordinate 5,527 of JAVFBW010123960.1, forward strand.
CAGACTTTCGTCTAATGTGACGTTACTATAAGAGGTCATGAATATGAACCATGCATTCGAATAACCAATCTCAACTGCTTAGCATAGGAGGTAATTTAATCTTTGAAAGGTGATCCTCTGTCGCCACAACATTCGTTAAAGCATCGAAGTTTAATGACGTCACAGACTTTCGTCTAATGTGACGTTACTATTAAAGGTCATAAATATGAACCACTCGAATGAAAAATCTCGAATGCTAAGCATGGGGGGTAATTTAATCTTTGAAAGTCGACCCTCTGTCACCACAACATTCGTTAAAGCAGCTCTTTTCAATGACGTCACAGACCTTCGTCTGTTGTGATGTTACTATAAATGATGCCATTAATAGAGACCATTCGACATTATCGCAATGCCTGCCTCTTGCTACTTCCAGACGACCCGTGGAAGCATTGAGATAGTTGTGTTTGTACTGCCTAGCTTATGTCGCAGTTACTTCTAGTGAGAAATAGTTCTGATAAGTTCCAGTGGACCAGTTGACGATCAACGGCAACTAATCAGTCGTAACTTTGAATGTGACGTAAGCGCATCTGCGTCTATCGGCAACTAGTTGCAGTCCAGTTCCAGATAGTCGTGCATGTTCTACTTTCTACGTCCAGTTGCAACTTGTCGTGAGTAGTTCTAAGCAATTGCAAGTGACATAAGCGCCCTAACGACTGCGATCAACTAGTTCCAGCGAGTTACGTCTAGTCTTTGACGTGCGGGGTGTTTTGTGACATAAGCGCCCAGTTTTCCTCATTCGCTACCAGTTCTATCGCATCTCAGTACGACATAAGCAAGGCTTAAAAGTCTGTGCGAGTTGGGTAAAAAAAAAATGGCTTAGAAGTCCGAGTTCGATATTAAACCTATAACGTTTATCAGCTAGTGCATATGATATGCGGTTCACTTAATGTAAATATTTGATTATTTTTGGGTAAAATTGACAGTCTTATTCAAGATCTCAAAATTACCTGGAAAGTTCTACAAAGTATTGTTTCTAATGCAATTCCCAACAAGAACATTACTGCGGAAAATAAATTCCCAAAAAATACAGACAACTTTGTATATTGACGAGCTTCCGGTATCTTGTTTACTCTCTAAACCGTTTTGCCATAATAATATATTTAAAAAATGACCCAAACCGTTTTCGGTATTTTTGGCCGAATAGGGTCGTGTAATGGCTGATGCATTTTGAAATATAAATAGAGTTTAATGGAAGAATGCATATCGTCTTAAATTATAGGTGTATATCACACTTTTCATATAGAGCCAGCACTTTCCTAAGTCTGCAATTACGCCGACAGGTAGAGATATTTGATGACTTGGGAAATGTATCAGATTAAGATGAATGGCTAAAATAACATGGTAGTTGAAAATAATTTACTAGAACGGTTTTCCGGTACCGAAGATATCTGCCAAATTAAAAGTGTTTCGGTATGGAGCATATTAAGGACATGTTTTACAGAATTTTATGAACTAAGGACATTTTATCGCAGCACAAATGATCAGTCCAATTGATTATTGAACGAGGATGTAGGTCAGTCTCTACAAAGGGAGGTAAATATGTTATTCACATCACAGGCAGTGCCATCTGCAGGTCTTACTGTTTACCAATATAATCCTATGCATATATTCAATTAAATTATATTGTAAGTCAATGAGATAGGGGGCACTCTTAGTTATATGAAATACATATATTCAATTAAAGTGACTGGCTAAACCCATTGAAAAAACTCTGAGTACCAACCTAAATAATTTTCATACATACAAAGATTGAAAATGGATCTCGCATCTTGAGTTAATATCTAAATACTGATACCAATAGGGTACCTGTATATCTAAGCCACATACAACCGAAAGGTAACACATAATAAGATTTTCTTAAAACAAAATGCTTTTAAATGTCACTCCATAGGTCAGTATTTTTTTTTATCTTAGGCTAACATTTAGTGTAATTGTACTCTTTATTTTTGTTAATGAATGCTATTGAACACTTAAAATTCAAACCATTTTTCTATTTTTGTTTTCTATTTTTCTGTTCTTGTCAGATATCATGTATTGCTATATAATATAAGTTAAAATGTATCCCCTGACATCTGGTTGCCGCTGTAATTTGCAATATAGGTTTAAAAAGGACCTTGGCTTTAATTGACAAGTATTGCCATGACAACAAGTATTGCAAATGGTGTGACGTCATGGTGTTTAAACCCGCCTTCTTCTTAAACCGCCTCACCAAGTAACATACTAAAACACGGATCAACTTTTCAATAAAATCTAGGTGCAAGGAATGCGATTTATAAAGCCTAACCTCAAATGTTAAAATTAATGTAATCCTTTCGATCAGCAATCTGTTGAAAAACATTATGTGTAATGTGTATTTTTTGTAGGAATGTTAACCATCTTGATCGACAAACAATCTCTAGATGTTGATCGCAATGAATCTCGCTGATGTATTTAGGGCACAAAAATCGATGTATGGTAATCTTGATTTGTGTCGGTCATTTCACTGGTCCTGGCATGGAATATTAAAATCCCGGTCAAATTAAGAAAACAGGCTGGGATTTTTTTGCCCTAGTTCACACCAACAACTGCAAATAAAAGGCCAATGCTCTTGATTCTGGAAATCCACAATCCAAAACATTAGTACACTTCGCTTTTATCTAAATTATTTAAGATAAAAACTAAACTCTGATTTATAATCTATAATATATCCTATATTCATGTAAGTGTATATTAAATAAATCAGTTGTTGTTTGGACAATCATTCGTATGTTACGATGGTATAAGCCATTATTATAAACCAACAACAACAACAATAAACAAACCATTCATCACCAGGGCCTAATTGTCCAAATTTCAAAACTGTAAACAGAGCTATAAGAAAAACTCCATTTTGGATACTCCATCATAGATCCACAGAGTGGAAGGGGGAATGGGGGAATGAAAATATTGCATTTGGTCATTTTTTTAAATGATCTCCTATAAGCAAATATGCAATATAAAGGTCGATTGCAGATTTGTTTACATATTTTATTGCTGACATCCTGTTTGCAACGCAGTTCGATCTGCTTTGTGCAGAAAATTCAAAAAAGATTGTGAGCCTTAAATGATCCCTATAGCCATGGCAACAAGTACTTCAGATGCTGTGACGTCATGGTATTTAAAATCAACACCAGCTGAAATCGCCTCTACCAAATAATACTAACTAAAAATGGATTTTTAGTTTGTCATTTATGTCTACCACAAAAACTGTTCACAAAGAAGACGATCTCCATTGACTCAAATGTGAATGTAAACGAAAGTCGTTCAGTATGCAAGCTGATGAAAACAATTTGTGTATTTTGTATGTTTTGACAATCTCCTGGAACTTAACAAACTGAATTTAATTGATGTATCTAAGACACAAAAATGAACGTATGGTTATCTTGATTTGGATAAGTTAATTCACTGATTTTGTAATCAATAAAAAGAAAATACAGTACCATCTCTGGCAAATTAAGACAAACGGCTGCGGTTTTTGCCTTAAATCATTCAGACAACAGCAAATGAAAAGGCATAATCTGTGATGCTCGGAAACCACAATCCAAAACATAAGTACACTTCGCTTTTAGCTAGGTTATTTAAGATAAAAACTAAAACCTAATTATATTGTAGCATATCCAGTATTCATGTAAATATATCTAAATTATAATCATTATTCATCATTAACAACAACAAAAATAAACCATTGATCTTTAATTATCAAAATTTCAAAACAAAACAAGTGCAAAGAGAAAACTCCCATGTTGGATACTCCATCACAGTAGCACAGAGGCGCAGATGAATTGGGGAATGGAGATATTGCATTTGGTCAGTTTTTTAACTTTATTTATTGCAGACCTTCTATAAGCACATGTGCAAAATATAGGTCGATAACAAATTTGTTTAAATATTTTATTGCTGACATCCTGTTTGCGACACAATTCGTTCTGCTTTGTGCAGAAAATTCAAAAAAAGATGTTGAGCATTAATTGATTCCTATAACCATAGCAACGTGTACTTCAGATGTTGTGACGTCATGGTATTTAAAATCAACATCTGCTGAAATCGCTTCAACCAATAAAATACTAACTAAAAATGGATTTTTAATTTGTCATTTATGTCTTGCACAAAAACTGTTCACGAAGACGACGGTTCACATCGACTCCAATGTGAATGTAAACGAAAGTCGTTCAATATCAAATTTGTTTGTCTTTTACATTATTTGGTATGCATATTGACAATCGTTATTGGCAAACAGTCTCTAGAAATAATCGCAACGAAACGGGCCTGATGTAACTACGGCACAAAAATCAATGTATGGTAATCTTGATGTAGATCTGCCAATTCACTTTTTTCTAATGAATATAAAGAAAAGACAACATTATCTCGGGCACATTAATAATAAAAATTTCATATTTGGCCATAAATACATAAAATACATAAAATCTACATCATTTTTCAAAATTGAGGACACGCTTCATTGACTCCTTAGGAAACCAAATGTAATTACAAATAAACCTGCACTTTTATCTTATAGATTAATTTGCAAAAATGTCACCATATATTCGCTTGTTTATAATGGTTCTTTCAAACCCCTGCGATAGAACAAGCCTTTGTGCTTTATTCCCGTCAAATACTTCATATGTTTTATATTAATTGTTTCTCTCTTTGTGATATTTCAATTTCAATATATGCATCCATTTTCTGTTGGGAAATCAAATCAAATCAAATCAACCTGACCCACCACAAATAAAGACGAAGTACCTACAATTTTCAGATATGGAGAACATATGCACTGGAAAAGTCTTTTTTGTCTAAATCTTTTGAAGCAATAAATGATACTCTAAATTATATACCAGCGTAGCCTCTATTTATGTGTTATTTTTTTTTTTTTAACAATCAAAATTTCAAAAACTTCAATTGCCTTTTCTCTACTCTATACAAACCACTCCTGCATTATTGAAATCTTAAATACCTAAATCCAAACCAATGTCGTAGAGAAAATTAAATTCGGCCGACTCTATCTTGTTTACATTAGGTGGGGAAAAGCCAGAACAGTCGAGACTCTTCTCACATTTTGAGTGGATAATTTAGCTATGTATTAGAATCCAGATCACCAATGAATAAAATGCAATAATTTTAGGTGAGAAATACTGGCTTACACTTTTTGTTAAGCATTAAAAATTGACTGACAGTAAAGAAGTTATTTTGTTCACCTTCATCTTCATAGAAATACTAAAAAGGGCCACTTTACGTTGAGGAATCTTTATTAAAGGGGCCATGCAAAGGCCAATCGTTTTTACAGCTTCAACGTAAAATGTTTATTTTCTTTAATGTACTATTGCATTTCAATATTGTCTTTAATATAGTGCTACGTTTCCCTTAATCCCACATCTTCTTATAACTTATGGTTTGTTCTAATCTTTGCCAAAATTAATAAAATTTACCATTTCCATGATGGCCCTTTGAGTATATAACTTTAATTGTGTAGACAGAAATGTACCTATAAAACAGAATCGTAATTTGCACTTGACACCATAGTTCAATTGAGTTTAATTATCGCGATGCAGGGGGCGAGAATTTTCACTCATTATATATGGCGTTGGTCGACAAGCTCAGACAATGACGCCACATTGGTAAAAGGTAACACGTGACTATCGACGCCATAGTCACATGATAGCAGATCGCTGCCTGGACTATATTTCGTAATAGTGGCTCTCAACTTTTATTTTTTTAAGCAGTCACTTGTTGTCCAGGGGCCAGTTGCTCGAAAGAGTATTAGTCGCTTACACCAGATTAAATCGGTAATACCGGGTAAGAGATAGACCTTCAACATGGCGTGACGTCACCTAATAGTGGATTCAATTTAATAGTGCTTCGAGCAACCGGCCCCAGGGACCACTTTCACAAAAAGACGTACGACAGTAAAACATCGTACGATATTTTTACGATATAGTTTAACATGACGTAATTTTATCGTACGATATTTATTTGTCGTACGACGTTTTGTGAAAGTGGCTCCAGTGGGGTCCGGTTGCCCAAAGCCCCGTTAAGTTAACGATCAGTCAAATGATAATACGTAACAATGACCTAATATTATGACGTAACGTATATTTCTTTATGACGCAATGTCATGTAACTGGCTGTTAGGCTGACGGAGTTTTGAAGAACCGGCCCCAGGTTTGTTGTGCTGAAAAGGTGTTTTATAAAGAAATACAAAGACAAAATTTAATTGTCAAATTTTACTATTCAAGCATTCGAGATTTTAACCCAGGTATTCAATGTTGAAATCCAACACCTCACTTTAGAACTTCTGCCATTTTAATTAGAAGAACCATAGATTTTAAATTGAGAGACAGATTTGAAAGTTATTCGTGTAGAGCCGGACTGCTTGGATTTCTTTGAAATTAAAAATTCGGATGGAGAGCAGGGCAACCAGATTGTAAAAGGTTAATGGGTACTTTGTAGTTTATGCACTAACATGATCAATCCATTCTACTCGGGGGAAAAGCTAATGGATCGGTTTTTGTTGCGCTGCGAAAGGTCTATAATTATCCGTAGTATCTTGCAATAAACCTTGATACTCATGCGTCTTTCTTGACTCCTACATTTATTGAATTTAACTGATAACACAGAACAGCAATATTATAGCTTCACCTTTTCGAAAAATGTTTAATTTAATTTTCATTTTTCTTTTTTTTTTTTTTTTTTTTTTTTCTCCTCTATTTTGTTTAACTTTATCAGAAACTTCAATCAGAAATCTATAATTATGGCACTTACCCTTGTGCTTTGGCGCTTCTCCAATTTTCGCTTCTGTCTTTCGTTTGTCATTTTTTCCGTTTTTTCAAACTAGTGTCTCTGCTCCGGAATTTTGTTTTCTGGTCTTTTGTAATGTCTCAAATAGTGTTTATATTCCTTGCAGCGTTTAAAGGCACTATTGGGATGTCTGGTATAGATAATGTCAATGCTGGTACAACAGATGTATGTTAATCCAGTAGAGGATTGCATCCAGTGTCACATAAAAAATCAAAAGTGTTAAGGGTTTAAAGTACTTAACTAAAGGATTTTATCCGGTACAAAAGGAATAATCAAACGTTTTCAATCGTAAAGCACTCAACTAAAGGACTGTGTCCGGTAATACACGATACGTTCACTTTCCTTTGTTGAATCCTAAGTCCTAAATGTCTCTTCTTGGCCGCTTGCTTGGCTTCCAGGAAACAACCTTTGAATTGATGACTTATTCATTAAATGCTGTCTCTAATATGGAGACCAAAATATGTGACAACGTTGCCGGATGCCATCAGTCCGATCCAGTGGTATTCCGTTTATGATACAGTCCTGCCGATGCTAGAGTTTCCCAAATACTGCTAGAAGCGCCAGCAGTTAGCCTGTCACCAGTATCAAATAAAGACCATTTGTTCTAGAGTCTATTCCTGCTCGCGTGGAAAGTCGAAGCTACTATTACAAGGAGCAGGTGGCAAGGTTATCGTTTATTCATCCCGGGAGGCGATAGCTTTGGAACCGTACTCCAAAATCCTTCAGTCTGTGTTAAAAATAGCGTCAGAGCTATAAGGTGACATTTCTACACGTCTTATTCCAGGGAGACATTGAAATCTATTAGAGCACGGTCTCTCGAGGTTTACAATGGACTCCAATCAGTGGACAGGCCTTCCAAATTTAAGCTCTAGCCTTTCACGGCCTGTTTTTCAAAGGGTATCCTGCCCGGGGAAAACACGGACAGTCTTGCAGGTCGATTATGAGGATAACAAGCAAAGAAAAAACGGAACGTGTTTGCAGGCAATCTACTATGTCCCGGGATCTAGCTGCGTTCGATGGAAGAGCGTGCCGATTCAGCGCTCACTCGAATGTCGACTGCTATAGTAAAAATTCTTGCTCCCATGTCTGTTTGAATGAAACCCTTCTCCCATCGATCCAGGATTCTGAATCTTAAACTGTTCCTTTTATAATAGCTTTGCTATTC
>JAVFBW010123971.1:0-14536 GCA_034783835.1 Mopalia ciliata
GAATACTATACTGTATATCACTGTTATTGTTGTTGTTATTTTACAATAAATATTGTAAATAAATAAAATCGCTGATCATTTTCTTTCTGTTTGGTATCTACCATAACAATGTGGTATTATTACAATAACAAGACGAAGGTGCAAATATTTTCCAAGCAGGTGATAGTATTTTCACCGAAACAAGGGAATTATGACCTTGATGGAGACAAATGAAATTGAAAACTTAAAAAAACATTAAACGTCGTTCATGGACCGAAGTAACAAAGCGATTAATGTGACATATTTATGTACAATTATATAAATGGTGCTTTTAACGTGTAAAGATATGGCGTAAAGTGAAATAGAAGTGAGTGTTACTTCATTCATCACTGGAACTACACCTCAATGAATGACAAAGCACAAACCTCATGCAGTGCGAGGTCAAATCTGTTGTGAGAATTCGATTACATATTGTCAATGGCTGTACAATAGCTCATTGGATTTTAAAAAAAATAATAAATTGAAACTCACATTTGAATACTGGTATATTGAATTTAATTAATTGTTTTACTGTAATACACATGTTAAGATTAAATCAAAAATTTGATTATTTTGAGCCATATGATCCAGTATTTTTACTTGAAGTCGCTACTATAGCTCAATGTAACTATAATAGCTACTTCAAGCAACACTGTAGTGTTCGATCTAGCTACTCTCACCAACCTGATCAAATGATGGGCAGAACAATTGTATAGGCTCATAACGAAGTGTTCCAGGAATAAGCGCAGTTAATTCCACGATTAGGAGATTTTCCATGGTAAGGCGCAAACTTTATTCAGGATTAAGCGCAATTCCACAATTAAGCGCAGTAAAATTGCACGATTAAGCGATGTTCCATAATTAAGCGCAAACATGTCCAGGTTTAAGCGCGATTCAACGATTAGACGCAAAAAAATCCACGATTAGGCGACATTCAATGTTTAGGCACAAAACTTTCCATAATTAGTCGCATTCCATAATTAGACGCATTCCAGGATTAGTCGCATAACCACGATTAAACACCCAACAGGGCCAATGCACGATTTTTAACCCGGGCGGTATAGGGAATATTGCAAATAAACGGATAAACGTTAATAAAACCATATGAATTTCCTTTCCCCATGGATTAAAACATAATTCTTTGAAAAAGTTACTATTTTAAAGTTACAAATTCCTGAATACCAACAACCCGCTATGTCAAAGCATAGGCCGCCTTCCCTCCGGTGCCATAAAGTGGCAACGTCATTTCGTAAAGGCTTGTCACTCTATTGTTGTAACGCCATAACTCAAATGCTCCGTATTGTTCGGTATCATTAATGATCAAAACACAACCGTACGGAAAATAAAACCATGGGAGATAATTAAGACAATACAGAATAGTATGAGTTATATTTCAGAAATACATACTACAGATGGAAGTATGAGTTTTTATTATTTTTTTTATTGATTTGTTTTTATTTAAAGAGTTTGGCTAGATTCTGTTTTTATAAATGATATTTTGTTTCTTAATGTAATATTGGTATTTCGTTTTATGATAGCCCTCTGCCTAAGTTTGTTTAAGAGTAGCAATGCTGTCTTTGCTAAGCAAAGGAGGAAAATTAATTTTCCAAAATTATGGAAAAAAAATTTGGTTGTGCTAGTGTCAATTATTGTTGAAACGCACCGCCGTGAAATAAGCCAGATACCCTTAAGCACAGCTTTAAACACCAATCAGTCAATCAATCCTTTAATGATAAATATTGAATTCAATTAGACCCCATGGCTAAAGGCAGAATGTCCTGATTCTGATGTAATTTTTTCATTTATTGTAGAACAGTAATTTTCTCAATGCCGCTAAAAAGGTTGACATTTTATGGCTAGTGTGGTTAATCATTGTTGGAGAACAGTACCGTCTTGTCAATCAGCCTGTCAATCAACCAACCAATCAAATTGCTGTTTTCGACTGAATGCCTAGCTAGGCAAGCTGTCGGAGTTATATGAACCCCTTGTTAATTGTTTGCTAGTACATTTGCCATACATCAAATTTAAGCAGATGTAGTAGATGACAGTATTTTCAAGACACAAAAATTATTCACTGTACGTAGATGATTCTGAACTATTCATATAGGAACTACGAGTGTGTACATTTTGAATATGATCAATATTGCACTGATTTCTATTAATTTACGTTTTTATGGTTTATTAAAGGTGTAAACAGTCATAATATCACTGGTGATCATGGGATCTTCAATGACGATACATGCGCTGTTTATTATCTTGATCAGCGCCCCAGTCAAGGTAGAGCGCCAAGCTACCAGGTGTCCAAACACAGAGTTATCTACCCTTGTTTTATCTGGAGACATCAATGAGACATGTTTAACAAATTTACCATTCAACAGTTCTTCTAATTTTACCATGGTGGATTTAAACCCGACTGATGACCTACCAACCGGAAATCAAGTCAGTCTTATAGACACCGGATTCACAAGTATGGAAATGTACCAGTCTCTTGAATTATCTGTAAATTTTATAATCACACCCATAACGGCTGTGTTGGGACTGGTGGGTAATATCTTGTCAATGGTTACACTAATAAAACAGAAGCCACGTGATACCATTACCATCTATTTAATTAGTCTGTGTGTGGCGGATTTACTTTCGATTTTGTGTTCCCTGGTCACGTCGATTTCAAGAATTATTACCAGATACAATTTTCTTTTAGGTTATAAAGTCCAAGAGTTTACGTTCATTTGGATCGGACTTTTCTTTGCATTAGCAACTACGAGAGCATCAGCATATATAACAGTGGTGTTATCTTTGGAAAGACTAATAGCCGTACGGTTGCCTTTTTGGGTCAAACAAACATATTTAAACCGGCATCCATGGAAAATTGTTTTGTTTATTTATATCGTCATGATTCTGTTTTTCTTTCCAAATCTTTTCCGCTTTGACCTGTCCATCGGAACACATCATGTCACCAACCAGTCTTATTTGATTATAGCACCCAGCCAGTTCGCAAAGTCGTCCGAGTTTTACATCTATCTCGGTACAGCTGCCCAGGTTATCACTCGTATTCTGCCTATGGTTCTCGTGTTGGTCTGTAACTTAGTGATTATAGTGAGCCTGAGAGCGTCTGTCCGCTTCAGAAAACACATGGTCAGTAGTACGGTGCAGAATTACAAAACTACTCGTCTGCTTCTTACAATATCCGCCATTTTCTTGCTCTGTACTATCCCAGGTACTGTGAACGGGATCGTTGTGAAATTCGTAGAGGACTATGGGTTCTTAAAGAAGCAACAATACCTGTATAGCTCCATCACTGTTGTCAGCATTTATTTGGAAACTTTTAATTGCGCGATCAACTTTGTTGTGTACATAGTTTTGGGGTCAAATTTCCGAGCCGCTTTCCTCAAGTTATGGGGATCAAGATGCTGCCAGACGAAGCAGACAGAAGGGCCTAGTGTTAAACCTTCGGACAGGATAACAGAGTCATCAGTGGTTAGATTCTGATATGGGTCTACACATGTGGTTCGTTGAATTTCTCTGAAACTGAAAGAGGTTTATAAGCAGTAAATATCCCATTTTCCCTATCATATACAAACATCTCTTAGGTGGAGTTCAATTGTTTGTTTCTTTTGGATTAATTTCACTCCTGTGATGTGTCAGTCCAAATGATGAAGGAAACTTACCGCTAGCATCAATAAAAACCAGAAACGATAACCACAAGGCATAAAATAAAGACATCACAAACAGATCGACTTGTTCTGGCCTTTTGAGCTCAGAGAATACCAGGGCAACAGAAATCTATCCAAAATTCCGATTTATTGCATAGTTAATTATTTATAATTTACGTAAATAAATTTTACCTGGTAAATATGGTCAGCCACAGCTTGAAATTGGTCAGTTTAGTTTGAGTCGTTTCTCTAGAAATTCCATGAAAATAATTGTTCTTAGTCTATCATGATATAGAATTTAGGTAAAAGCTTTTTTTGGAAAGCTTTAATATGCTCCGGATAAGAAATATGTATCCATTAGTAATTTTAACAATTATTTCTCACAAGATACAAAATACTGTTTATTTTATGCAAAAATGTGTTTGACGTCATGTAAAAGCTCCACTATCACGAATTTTCTGACGTCAGAGGGCCGCTTTGCAAAGATAAAATTACCTCCCTTACCAACTTCCCGAGACTCCCATTGTTTGTCTTTTTTTTTTTAACCCTATTGGTTCCAGACAGTAAAATTGTTTATGTGTAAAGGCTATTAAGATATGTGAAGAAGTTTGACGTACATATCAATTATAGTGATTTTTTTAAAGCACATATTTTAAGATCAATGCATATATTATTACCAACCAAACAATGTACACGAAAAACATTTGAATATTAAAATCTTTTGGTGATGTAATCAAACGTTTTAATTGGTTGGTTAAATAATATGTTGCTGTACGGAGCAACGTGTTAAGCCTGTCGTAACGTCCCTTGACCATTTCAGTATCGTTAATTATGTTGAGCATTTATTGGGCATTTTTGATGGTAATCATGGGAGGTAACTCGCATGGATTTATTTTCATAATGTGACTGAGTTAACATTGTGTTTTATTGAAGGATATTATAACGCAATTGGGCCTACATTATTATTTAAGTATTATTTACAACAAGCTATATATAAAAAAGGAGGGTGTTTTGCTATTTAACCCAAGAAAGGGGGTTGATTGACGTGTTTTAGAATATAGGCTAAATACGCAGTATACTTTGGCTCATTCCTACACTTGCGCACAAAAAATCCGACGGTTAACATAACACGTTTTTGTTTAATACTATTGCTTCCATTTGCCTCCGAGATAACTAACTGTATCCATTGGGTGATTCATGGGGACTTGGTGTGGACACTCTCTTAAGGATACCCCCGGCCGTGGCTCAGTGGGAGCGAGTCCGCTTCCTAAATTTGAACCTGCTTCGATTTACCGTTCACGGGATCGAGTCCACCTATCGATCATCGCGTATATGAGCGAGTCACATGTTGTGGCTCCGGCAATCGCAAGGGTGATTTTTACGAGGTTTCCTCCCGGTTTTCCGCCGTAATAAGGCTGTGTACAGTGTAAAGTGGACAACACGTCGTTATATAAGTGAAATACCCTTGAGTACGACGTTAAACACCAATCAAACAAACAAACAAGTCAACTGTTCAATTTGACATCAACGTGTAATACATTATATAAACCCCAAAAATGTTTTTAAGTTTTCTCCTTAGTATCTTAGTTTCCTTGCAATATTATGTGAAAAATAACAACAAACGATTCAAAATGGTGAAATTTCACCTTCTTCTAAATTTATCTAAAAAACAAAAAATATGAAAAATCTTAATGACTTTTTAAAAAAAATTATGTTGAGATGAAATGTTCCAAAAATCAGTTCTGTAGGTATAATAACAGCCGAAGATTATGCTTTTTCCTAAGTAAGGTACACTGAAAAATGAAAACAGAGAAAACAGGTAAAATATATTTCTGATCTATTTTGCGACAGTTTTGCCTCTTTTATGCTCAATTCTTTTGAGAAATTAAAAAAAAAAAATTCAAAATTTTTTTATATTGTACACAATATGTTTCGTAAATAATTATGTATAAATATTGTGAAATATACCAGTTTTTCTATCAACTTGACAAGGGCTGACCGTGTAAAATGTTCGTTGAATTCCATTTAAGCTTTGATCAATCTCGTAATAGACTAACACCAATCAACAACATGCGGCGTCATTGAGTGTATCTAAAGGGGCAACCAGGAAAGCCAATATACCCAGCGGATAATAAGTGCCCCGGAAGACAACTATGCCAAATTGTTGACACGTGTATATACACAGCGGACAGACTGTTAATCCTCTCCAGGTAGCTAACTGTATTTAATTGAGTGCCAAAACACGGCTGTTGTTAAATAATGTTAACAATTATATGTTTTAACTAATATTATCAGAATTCTAGCAGATGGACGGGGGTCCATTTTCAAAGTGCAACTTTAGTGCAAGTAATTGTGTGTTATTATTCCGAGTTGTACTAGATGCCTGGGTTATGGGCAAGCAACTTTAAAAGTTCCGTAATGCAAAGTGAGCGGTAGTTTTAAACCATGCTGCATTACGATTGGTCGAAAACTGTTAGGGCAGCGGTGAACTGACTTACTCACTCTCCTTCCCGCTGCATACTTGCTTGTATGTGTTAGGCTAGGATAAATTAATTCACATCAGTCTAAATTTAACACCCACCCACGCACCCACCCATGTATTCGTTTATATGTATTCAATAAGGTGTAAATGAGGACTATTTCTTATATGCTTATGTACAAGCTGGGGGTTCCATGGGCAAATCGGTTGTAATATGGCACATACCAGTAAACACCCGCTCGTGTCGTACCAGGGGGATGCGCGTTAATTATTTACGAGTCAGCGCTAAGTTCGTGCTTTTTCATGTGACATTTCGTTTCGAGGTTCGCCGGAGTAAACCACGGGAACCAACAAAAGTGTATAAAACCCATGGAGACTCTGTTTGTCACTCTCGTGTCTTAAATAATAATACAGCCGAGGCCACTTTATTTCCAATTTAACTCTGTCTTGTTATTTTTTGGTGTGTGTTTAGCTTGCTGTTTAATGAGCGATATATTTTGATAATAAATTAATAATGTAGTCAAGGTTTGTTATCACAGTTAACGGTCTTCTTAATTAAATTTGTTTATCGGGTCTGCTGTATGGAAGAAAGAACAATATCTCAACTTTTTGCAATAATAAACTAATCGCAAATTTTGACCTGGTGGGGGTTGGACACCTAGCGGCCACGCACGCGTATCTCATACTTCGACTGGTAAGATTGAACACTACGCGTCGTGTACCTGCAGGAGGGTTATTGGTCGGTAAGCATGTTGTTCGGTTTTGTTGTATCAGTGAATTTGTTTTATTGCCAGTGGGCTTGTTTACTTTTCACCATAATATGATTTATTGTCAGTGAGCTTTTAAGTTTATACCATAATCTGTTTGTTGCCAGTGGGTTTTTTTATTTAGATCATAATGTGTTATATTGTCAGATATTAGTTTTGCACTAGGGAGTGCATGCTTTGTTAATTGCCACTGGGCATATATTTCTTTTGCACTGGCGAGTGCTTTGTTAATTGCCTGTGGGTAATATTATTGTGCACTAAAGAGTGCTTTGTCGATTGCCACGGGGCGTGTTTATTTTAAATTCCAGTGCTTTAATTCTTAATTGTCCGTGGGCGTATTGTTTTGCCGAATGATTTGTTTTTCGCATTAGAGTCGGCAAGATAAGTCATGGCTTTTTTATTTTCCTATCCCAATATGGCTGAAAGTTTATTTAAACATCCAAATGAACATTCTGACGATCAAGATGTTGCTGGAATGTCTCCCACGCCGATGCTCGCTGCTCACGTTGCAATCAGTCCTGTATATGCTTTTGTTTGTCATGCGCGAATCTGGATAAATATATACTACTGCAAATTTTTGTGAGTTATAGAAACGAAAATGTCGTTTGTTTATTTATTGATTTTAAGTTTTTTTTCCAAATTCTCTGGCTAAAGATGTCTGTACTAACGCAATTTACCCATACTGGCTATTACGGAAAATCTGGTAATTTGTGTAAAAGCATTCACAGCCCGTAACCAGCAGAAAGAGTTTGTTTCAGCTCAACTCTATAGAATTCGATATACATGTAATCCTTACAGATTATGACGGAATGCTAAGCAATGGTTGTCAAAGGATGTGGATGCTTATTGGGAGTTGTGAGTATTGGTAGTTGTGAGTAATGAGCGTTGTGAGTATTTGGAGTTGTAATTTAGAGGAGTTGTTAGCATTGGGAGTTCTGAGTAGTAGGAGTTGTGAGTAATGGGGGTTTTGAGTATTTGGAGTTGTAATTTAGAGGAGATGCGAGTAATGACATTGTAAGTAATGTGAGTTGCGATAATTGGAAGTTGTGATTATTAGGAGCTGTGAGTATTGGGTTTTGTGTCCTAATTAACATGTTTCCATTCCATTCGCTCCCAGAACTTAGATGGCTCAAGACCACTCCTAATTGGCCGTAAGCCGTAATGTTAACGTTTGGCTCCACGTGACAACTCCCTCCCAAACTTTCCTTCCACCTGGTCAAATGGCTGGGTTGGCCTGCCAGTTTCAATTCTGGGGTTTCTGCTACCGCTTTTGAGGCGTATTGAAACACCAATCCCATCCACCGAGGCTGAACCTTCGATGGAGACACCTGGTGATCGAAAAGGTATGGGACGACAACCCTTGTGGACTAACAATAAAACCTTCAAACAACGTATCAGTGAAGTTTGCATTGCCTTGCTAAAGTTATGACTGTGGGCCAGCGTACCTAGTCTGGACGTGGCCTGGCTCGCCGTGACTCGATATTCCTACAACTGGACACACCGCCACCCCATCCAGCGTACCCCAAGAGCAAGGACGACCTAGTACACAACTCCGCGGTCTGTCGAACAAGGCCCAGTCCACAGCGCCCGAAGAACTCCATGGACGGGGTCAGGTCAAGCTCGTTTGTCCTAACACCCACACCACTATAATGGATACCGGTCCACAGCCCTCGGAGCTGGGGCGACGGGCAGTGGTAAGTCGTTCTTCACTTGAGTTTTGGTGCATCACGCTGCCAGGCTGATCCACCCCGCCCCTGATTAGTTCGTGTGGTGTTACAGGGATTGACAACCTCTCTACGACGCGATGAACACGAATTTCATGATCTTTGTTCCTGAGAGTTTTGTGGGGGCTATGCGAGAACCCCACGGGTATTTACTGATTGACTTCAAGCAATTGACGCCCGGTCAGGCGTTCTTCATGGGAACTTCCAGTTTGTGTGCTTGATGATGGCATAACATCAAAACACCGCACGTCTCAGTTTTCAACACTCCTACATGTTGAATGGATGGACAATAGGTCAGCTCGAGTTAAGAAAGATTTACCGACGTTACATGAATATGCGGCTTGATGGCTCTCCAGTACCCCCACAGTTGGTTCAATGTCCAAAAAGATAAAGTGTACATCGTCCACTAGCTCAAACTTGGAACCCACGCATTGGGTAACGCTTCCTGCACGGTACAATCCAACACCCGCAGCGCTGGCCAAGGGCTTGGAAAAGTTGTTGAGACACGCCTGTCTCTCCCAGCTGCACGACAGTAAATGCACTTTTACAACAGACCTTCGCCATCGTCTGCCTTTCACTACAATACATCAATGTTAGCATCTGCGCATCTCGCGTAGGTCAGATAAGTCACACATTTCTGTGGGTAAACAGCCCGATCCGATTGTGCGCCTCTTTTTTTTTTACACATCAACCTAAGGCATTAGCATACGTATGACCCCTACGGCACCATACAGCACCTCCCGTCACATATTGGCCACGCTTGCGAGAGTCCATCGCGCGCAGAGATTCACGGAGGGACACCCATACCACCACATCACAGCATTAGGGTCAACCCTCCATATTCAGTAGTATGCTGTTACCCATCCGCTTCGCACTACATGATGACCCCTAATGACTAGGTTCCTTCACCCCGCGACAGCCCAGGAAGACTGAACTGCTGCAGACACCGAACACTAAGGATAAAACCGAGCCACCCCACACTGACAGCTAAGGTTAGCCAGAGGCCTTGTATCTGTGTTTTTCTTTAGAGATTCATTATATTGGTGTCAGAAGTGCATGTTTACGAAGTTATGTATAAGATAAATAAATAAAATTGTTAATCTTTTTGACAAAATTGTGTCAACAAAAGTTAGAGCCTTGTTGACATAGGCATACTAACCTCCGTGCTCTGGGGTCAAATCCACGTGCGATTTATTTTTCTGTTGACATTTTCCAAGGCCTTATATATCCTACCGACTTAATTGAACCTGTTTCGATGTACCGTTCACTGGATCGAGTCCGCCTGTCGACCATCAGGTATATGAGCGAGTTGTGGGTCCGGTAATCGCAGTTTGGGTTACGAGGTAACAGTTCTCTGTTCAGTTATTCTGTTTGGTGACATTATTGCAGCTAAGAAAATATGTTACTTTTGGGGATAGCGTTTGTTTTCGATTGTTTAATTAAATTATAAATCTTTGTGAAAGGTACCATTTTTACGCGTAAATATAGGAGCCCTTGTCACGTATTACGATTGCAATTGGGCGTCAAGAAGAAAATACGAAATTTACTGTTACACGAACAGCTTTTTCTTGGTTGTTCCTTATTAAAGTATTACAATAATTTTTTCATGTGTCATTGTTTTTTCTTATTGGATTGTCCATTATGAAATTACATCTTTTCAAGGAGGTAGTAACTAAGGACGTGATATACCGTTTTTTAAGGTTATCGCCAGAGACGATTGACCTTTCAGGTCCAAGTCTCTCTTACCATATAGGTAAATAAACTTTTATTGTATTTGTATTATGGCTGTGGAATCAGATGCAATTGCTCTCATAGATTTGCGTTATTCAGATATTGCGACCTTGGCGCAATTACCCGAGGTCGGTGAGACCCAAGCCCATGTCATCTATGACGTTCAAGGGGATTGCTCCCGCTTCACCTTGGCATGTCTGAGAGCCGCCCATGGCGTCAGTCCCCGGTTTTTTCCGGGATTTAGGGGAAACCTGTTTCATAGTGGCTTACCCGAGGTCCCCTGATTCTGCTCAGTGGATTTTTGGAGGTCCTACTTATATGGCTAGGGAAAATTGGGCATATGAGGGTTCAAGGCGACCCAAGAGACGTGTTTCCAAACCCAGAATCGCCCCTTTCCATCCTTTACTGGTGTCCGCTCCTCAGCATATGCCCACCTCAGCCCAAGGGTTGGCGGGACCCGGAACCCATGAGTCCCGGTTTTGTTGAAATGAATTAGGGACTGATCAAACTTGGATGTTAGGCATGGAGGATTATTTTTATTGCGTCTGTTGAAACGGTGCGGGTGTCTGCCCCCATTCACCACGATAATCCGGCCAGTTTAGTTTGGGGGAGGGGAGTAGATAATCAGCCAGAGCAGACGGGTAATTGGCAGGAAGAACAATCTACCTCATTTCAACAGGCACGTTCTCGTTATCTCCGCACTGGAGGAAGGTCCTATAGCTCATTTAGCTCTTCCGTTAGTGATTCTGTTTCGGAAAGCGAGTTTTCCCCCAACGAAGATCTCGATCAAAGTAGCTTCCATGGTGTCACTGCCACGAAACGTCCCCTTTTCGAAGGTGACGCTTCAAGCTGGTTGCCTTCTACAAAATTTAATCGATTTTTATAATTCTCTGTCAGAATCCGTGCGCCGGGACTACCGACAGTTAAAACGTAACTTGAAATGTCTTTTCGGCAGCCAGGAGTTTGCCGAGACCGGCCTATTCGAAGGCTTCTGTCCTCGCTGAGACCGGGAGATCGACCTGCTAGTAGGTCCCCAAATCCCTTTCCTTGTTTTTTGTGTAGAATGCATTGTCACTATGCCATGGACTGCCCTAAGAAACCAGAATTAAATAATGACACTAGGCCTTCTAATACCGTTATCTCGGAGGTTCCTTTAAACCCTAAGGCACCGCAGAAGAGAGTCACCCCCGGAGACCCTTGCTACTGACTCATATTCGTTTCTTCCCTTGAGTGATCGAGTGGCTGTGACTCCCAACATCACTCGTGGGTAAACAAATGTAAGATTGGCACAGGATTGGTGCCTGGGGCCTCAGCCCCCAGACCCCATGATAAAAACAAATCAGATGGACTTGCCTTCAAATGCTCAGGCTCAAAGTTGATTTCCTAGGACGAACCGGCTCTGGTGATGGGATATGGTGGCAGAGCAGAAACTGGACATTCTAGAAAAATGGCATATTCCTACCTCTCGACATGAGGTAGTCTTTTCTATCGTTTTTTAATAATCATCATGATTATGTTAATTATGGCTTCTCCCTATCAATTAACGGCTTCTAAAGCTTTGTTTAATTGGATTCCCAAGCATGACGAATCATTTCATTCATTAAAACCAGCTATTTTGAATTCCTCTAGTTTAGCACTACCTAATCGGACTGATCCTGTTATCGTTAACACTTTTTCCTCTGATATAGGGATTTGCGCTTTCCTGGCTTACACTTGTCCCTTTTATCCGAGTATTCCTCAGAATTTCATTGGCCGTAATTTCCATATTGACACTGATGTGAAACCGCCCTTGTAGATATACAAGCTCTAGCTCATAATATACTCACCTAGTATGCTGGAATTTACTTCAGCTCGCTAGGATGGTCGCATAAGCTTTATTGCCTTGGTTGTTTCTTGTGGGGTAGTTTCAATCAATCAGGAGTGGGAGAGGCCATTCAGGTCCACAGGTGTGCGTCACTACACTCCTCCCACTTTTGAAAAGACGGAGGAGTGTCGTCTGACAAACATCTCTAAGACTCTCAATTAATGATATCCCCACCATTCAATAATACAGTACGTCCAGCCCAACCCTTATCAATCGCGGAGAACCCTTGGTGCCGGCCAAAAAAAACCCTCCAATGGGCCATCCGAGACAACCCACAGAGAAAAAGACCTCTCCACCCAACTCTTAAAACAGACCCCCCAATCACACATTCTAAGGAGGTGGGTAGTAGGAAAGAAGACAGGTATCAGAACCACCAACCCCAAAAGCACATGCAAATATAAACAGCCACAACTCACAAATCATTTCTGATAACAATTTCTTATGTACAATAATGCCCCTAATTATGCGACTACAGTTTCTTAACAGGTTACACGGTATAGTCCCGTAGGTGTTCGGGCCGTTTCTGTGTTATACGAAAGTAATAATTTTGTTCCCTGATCAGCGTGAATTTCCAGGGGAACACCAAATGTGCACATAGAATTTTCAAGAAAATCCTTAACAGACTGAGCAGACTGATTAGATTAGGTGATGGTACAATATCTACCCTCTTGGTAAACTAATATACAAATAGTATGACATATTTTTGCCGGATTTGCTGACTGGGAAAGGACCCAAGATGTCCATTTCAACACGCTCTAAGTGGCTACCTACATGGTACATTCCGAGTGGGCTACTAACAGCTCCAGTGGGACCCAAATTGACATTACAAGTATGGCATGAGCGCACAAATCGATCAGAGTCAGCGGACATACCAGGCCAATAAAAAGAACGTTTGAGCCGTTGTCTGCTTTTTGTCTGTCCTGCAGACTTGGCATCATGGACGGACCCCAAGGACTTCTTTTAATTTATGAGGGACTACTTATTTTAGCGTCGCTTTAGTTGATTTTTCTCTCCACCGATGGAAGAGCATGCTGTTATGAAGCTCAAGACACATTCGAGTCAACCCTAACTGTTTAGTAACCCTGCTCTGCAGATTAAGATCAACATCTGCTCGCTGAACTGGACTTACCCGACCGGTATCTGTTGGGCACAAGCGCAAAGTAGAAGAGCCACATCCAAAGAGACCATCCCAATCGCCATCAAGCGCCTCGAGCGATTCTTTGGAAACTTTCTGCAATACTTGACTCAACAAATGGGGGGAGTAGGAGTGGCCAGACCCAGAGAGGCCATTCGAATCGCCGTCTATGCATCGAGCGGCTCTCGTAAATCAACACCACCCTCCCTCCCCTGTGAAAGAGACTACCCCTCCTTTGTATCGGCTATGATGGTGCGACACTGTAGAAAGGGGCCACAAACAAGGGGTATTACATCATCGACCTCGCTTTCAAAACGAGACCATTGCTGGTGAGCCCGGCGGCAGTAGTTACGCCCACCGCAAGGTAAATCTGAGGGATAACTTCCAGCCTGATAAAAATCAAGAGGATCAATCACGTAATCGACTTCCGTGCGGATAGGGTGGTCCCCCTGGGCGATCACGAACAATCCGCTATGGGGTGGAATCACGACTGAGGTACTTACGGTTACTCTGTTCATCCCTTGGGTGTTGTCGATGCCCTGATCTATGGTTACGGGGACTTCTTCTCCGCAAATATAATTTGTTTGTTTAAATCTACCATGGTATCAAAGGCTGCTAAGAAATCACCTAAGAGCACAGGCTCTTGAATAGGAGTCACCAGCAGATTACCTGAATATTTGGCCTCCCACTGAAAGAGGCAACCCCTTAATTAAAGGGGCTGTGCGGGTCCTACCGAGGATAGCCCCTCGTATAGTGGTAGAACCCACCATAGGAAATCTATTAGAGACCCTGGAGTACAGATTCTCACGGATAATAGTGACTTCGGAGCCAGTGTCTAGAATAGCAATTTCTGCATCAGAATCAAAAACACAAGGAACGGTAATCTTACCACCCCCCAGCTGGTTTAGCTGGCCTTCGTCCAATTGTACGTTTAAGCTAATTATCTGTGCTTCCGAACCAGGTATTTTAACCGGGTGCTTCTGCCCCAAAGGTAATTGTTTTATAACTTCGGTGCCAAGTGCACTATTGTTATGGGGAAGCCGTAGGATTAGACAACTTGGGGTCCTTAAATACAGAGTCATGTACTAGGGACGCCGAGGGCTGACTCTCTACATCGGCCCCTGTGAGTTTAAAGGAACCGCAGCGGTGGTTACTTTATTCGTCT
>JAVFBW010123982.1:0-14536 GCA_034783835.1 Mopalia ciliata
TTTGTCCATGGGTGTTTTGTCCTAGGGTGTTTTGTCCTAGGGGGTTTTGTCCCCTGGGTGTTTTGTCCCGGACCCGATATATAGGCCTACATGTAGTCCTACATGTGCATTCAAATGTATTTGTTTTCTTTACAAATAACTTACACTACTCATAATTGGAGGATATATGTCATCACATAGATTTCTAGGTTATTCCTGTGCTGCCGGTCGTTGGTGGCGGACGTGTTAGCCCACACATGTCATGTGGAAATTCTGTTTTATTAGCGGGGTTTTTTTTTTCTTGTTTTTTTTTTACCGAATTTTCCGTGTCCTGAAGTGTAAATTTTAATGGCCAATTTATTGTTATTACGACAGTTCAACTAATGGTTGTATATATATGATAATAAATAGTAAATGATACAACATTTATTTCTTTCGTGGAAATAAAAAATAAATAAATAAAAAGGTGGCACTTCGGGTCATCCGTATATAAGAGACTGGTGTAGAGCTTGGTGATTAAAGAAAACCAAGATGGCGGCATTTTAAGACGATGGTTGGTAACATTCCGAAAAGAAAGATATCTAATTAAAAATTCTGGGTGGGTTTAACTTTTTTCTTCCAAATGCTCATAGTTGGTCGAAAAAAACTTTTTTCTTCTTGTGTTTTTCAAAACTAAAAGACAGTGCTGAGTGTTCTGAAAGCTGTGATCATTGTTTTGACAGCTGCTAGTCGGGAATAAAAACCATTAGGCCTTTAGCTTACTCTATCAGCTGCTAATCTTATCGTGTGTGTTTTTTTGTAATTTAAAGTTTTTTCCAAAGAATTTTAAAATAATTACACATTTGTTTGAAAGAAGATTGTAAATATTGAGTGGGGTTTAAATACGCCTTATTTAAAAAATTACATGTAATAATATTTCCCATCTGATACAGGACATGTAGGCCTAATGATAATGTACATATTAAATTAATAATTAATATGAAAAAAACCCAGCGTAAGCAGCGGAATGAAACCGAGAAAAGAAAATAAATGGTAAAAAAAGGGTCTGCACTTCATATACATTTCGAATAAATGCACTACACTTACATACGTACAAGTAGCCTACTTACTGACTACGGTACCAGGCAGGCCTAGGCCTACTGTAGTTAGAAAAGTCTCTCAGATAAGAAAGGGGTAGGTGGGGGGAAACAAAGCGAGGGCAATTGATTCAATACTTAATTGAAAGTCTAGCTAAACGATATAAAAGATAAACACATCTGGACAGGTTTGACATTTGGCTAGAGAAACTCTTACATTGCTATTATAGCCTACAACTACTATTATTTTCTTATTTATTTTAGCCATGAATTTCCAGCATATGTTTAGCGACTTAAAATACACAATGAAAAAAATATATGGTGGCAATTTATGTTCAAGCGAGTCATCCATGTAGGCCTATACAGTTAAGAGGAATCCTTGACTTTTTTCTCTGAGTTCCTATCCTTAATTAATTAGACCAGTCAGGGTTTTCCACACCCTTAGCCTATGCCTTTCATCCTGATTTTAGCAGCGTTATATTGTAAATAGTTATACACTGGTCAACATTGCTTTGGGCTGATATAGTTTTGGGCACCCATACATTTTCCGGAACCAAATTAATAGTGGAAACCTCTGTAATCACTTAATTGATTGGTGTTTTACGTCCTGCTTGAGGGACATATTTTCAGGTATAAATATGACAGCGATGTATTCCAACAAAAATTGACACTAGCACAACCAAGATGTGAAGTCTGTCCATAATGATGGAAAGTTAATTTTCATCCAGTGCTAAGTAAAGATAATTGCTATTCTTCAAACAAACTGCCCTTAGCCAGAGGGTGAAACTCCCAAACTCCTCTACAGTTTCACTTGAAAACAGGTAGCCTATAGCAATCATTCTGATAGTCCAAGTTCTGTCCTGATGGTCTCAGTGGGGCACAGGATGTAATGTTTGAGTTTTGGGGTCTTGTCCTGTCTCCATTTAATGATCCAAGGTGGTGATTCCCTTCATCTATTGGAATCTCTCATCATCCTATGAGTAACATATTCAATTTGAAGTAGGCTATAGCTAAGGGCAGTTGGTTTGAAGAGTAGCACGGCTGACTTTACCTGGCACTGTAGGAAAATTAACTTTCCAACATTATGAAAACACTGGAAATTTTGGTTGTACTAGTGGAAAAATTTAATGGAATAAATTGTCGTCATGTAAATGAAATATCCTTAAACAATCAATCAATCAATCAGTCAATCAATCAAAAATGAGACAAATCTTGCTGGAAGTTTTGGACCACTTCAAATTAATGTTCTGCATACCAACAGTGAGCTTGACAATAAAATAATGTTAAATTATATCGTCTAATAAGAAGCAGAAAATGTTCTTCAACACATTCATGTTTCTAATGCCACATACAATGTTATATGGGCTGTAGTGAAACATTTAGCTATTAAGTCTGAGTCATAACTATTCTATAAGCTCAAAATCAATCGATATCTTTCTGGCTAATCTTCGGCCAGAAATGGACAACACTTGCTTGTATCGTGGAGACATTGTGGTTGTTGAAGTAATGTTTCTAAGGAAAAATATGTGAGGAAGAATACCATCACCAATGGGGTAGTCAGGGGTCCAAAAGGGATATAAATATGTTACTTATATTTATATCTGAAATTGCCTCCTATGTCATTTACAACTGATAATATCATTTAAAGGGTTTGATCAGTGGTGAAAAGAGGAGTTGATCAAAAATAAATAGTCACCATTGACTATTAACAAAAGCATCATGGTATGAAAATGCAATTAAATTGAATGGTTCATTAAATACCCCAAAATAGTTGCCAGGGGCTTAGCCAGAAATCTGGAGTAGGGTGTCCAAAATGGTCATTTTGCTTCACTTTTCATATAACTGGGTGTCCAATTTTGACAGTTTTCCTCTCCTGCATGCTAAAGTTTTTTAAAACAGGGTGTTCAAATGAGGCAATTGTTCACTTCAGGGTGTCCATTTGGATGGGTGAACGGGTGTCTGTCTAAGCCCTTGATAGTTGCAATGTCTATTCGTCTGACCCTTATCAGGTGGCATGGGGGTTGAAGTCCAAACTTACGATGACCCATGATTATATTTTGAGCAGATGCATGGGCGCCATCCTGTAAGAAAAATAACATTGACAAGATTCAATGGTCAAGCTCACAAGGCATTAAATTAAAAATAGTATTATTAGATTCTATCTTACTTTCTTTGAGGAAACAATCGGGTTATTTTTGGACAAAATGTATAAATCTCTTTGGATTATGCCTAATTAAATAATCAAATTACCTCCATCTTGTAATTTCTTTTTATTTTTCAGCAAAGTTTGTGAGTTCATTGGACGATTATAGGATAATTTTACCAACAAGAGTTCAAAGTTCAGGGGAATATATTTCACATAATTTACATCCAAATGCGCATCATAAAATTTCCAGAAGAAGTGTCGATGCTCAAGGTAAATTTACCCCAAATGATGGAACAAAGTTATTTTATAATATAACATTGGACGACAGGCCAGTTCATTTAGAATTAAAACCAAATAAAGGATTCTTAGGACGCCAAATTGTTGTAGAACGATGGAAAAATCGTTATGGAAATTTGTCTGATGTTTCTGTCAAGAAGTTGAAACAGAAACATGGCTGCCATTTTGTGGGTCAGGTGCAAGGAGAGAAGTCTTCAAGAGCTGCTGTTGCTGTCTGTGATGGTTTGGTGAGTAGACTATTTGGAATTCTGTTGAAATATTTTTAATACCCTTAATGATGTTTGAATTTTCAACTTTTTATTATGCTTTGACTACAGTGTTTACAGCACTCATTTTTCTACACGAATGCTTGTGCACCAGTTTGAATACATGTTAATAAAAAAACACAAGAATTAAATTAAGTAAATAACTGATTAATCTCAACACTTAGATGTGGAGAAAATCAAAATTGTCAGGGTCTTGTTTGTTTGTGTGTAGGTGGTTTGATTGTCTAGTACTCGCACTGTGGAACTGCTGTCAAATGAAGGAAATATTTGCGACATTAAACACCATTCAGTCCTGAAAAATATATTGTATTTTTAGTCCCCTACAGGTGAAATTGGAGAAGACTATATAGATAAAGCCACCTGGCTCTTGAGGGACTGTAACTAATTAAAACCAGTTTTCCTCATTTCTTTTGTCACGCTTCTGGGGATTTAACTCAAAGTTTGTGTATTGCCTTATTATAAAAAAATTACAGATTTAGTTTGAATTTCATGTAGTTTCAAAAACAGTGTGCAATGTAAAAACATCATGACAGGTGTTAGCTTATATAAATGGTCTTTTTTAATCTGTTCTGGTATCGGATCAGCAGACCAATTTGACTTCCCTGTTTCTGAGAACTAAGCATACAGACTGAAAAAATGCCACACACTGGATCACATCTCTTGTCTGAAAGGTGGATTAAAACTATGCCGTAAACAGGGTCCAGGGGACCTCAGGTAAATGATGGAGTCACATCAGGTGACTCCAACAATAGCCGAGGTGCTTATTACAAGGTTTCCTCTCGGTTTGCCACGGTATTTAACTAATAATTTAGGCAGAGTAACACATGGATAATTCATCATCATTCGAGTGAAATAACCTTGAGTCTAAGTGCTACGTTAAACTCCTAGCAGTCAGACAAATTTTTTATCAAGAAGATAGATGTTTGAACGACCAGCCACTGGGTATTTGGTTGCTACCAGTAAGCTTCTAGTTGTATCAACATAAGACATGAGTACTGCATAGCTTCAAGTTGTTAGGCGTCAACATTGAGTGTTTATAAATGAACTCTCAATTCACACATATTGTTACACTATTTATATTAGAGTACACTGTGGTGAAGAAAACTTTTTGAAATATGAACCCCTTCAGCCCTTCTATTGAAGCCAAATAAAGTAAAGAACCATTTGTGTGAATTAGAGTTCTGTAAGGCGACAGTCCAGCTACAATATTGACTTTTAGTTCTGTTGAATAAAGACTATCTGAAAGGAGAGTGTTTGGTGAAAATATTCTCAGTTTAATTGGGTGAACCACTTAAACATTTAAGTTGTTATGAAAAAGTGATACATGTAAGGCCATCCTTAAAATTATCTGTGTTTCAGGTAACCGTACCTACCATTCAAAAACTGAAAATATTGGCTCAGGGTTTTTTATTATTTTTTTTTATATTTACAGAGAATTTTTTTTTTAAACCCAAACCAAGTGGTTGATTTAATTCTTTAAAGCAACATATATTGTCTTTTTCAAACGTATTCAAAGGTGAACAGAACAGGACAAACTATTCTCACATTGTGTCATGCTTGATTTCGCTGACACAATGATGCAGGGAACAAATGACACACTGCCTTCACAAGCTGACATATTGTCCATTTGGGTGTTAAAACAACAAACAAATGGATAAAGAAAAAAAATTGGTTACCTAGTACCTACCTACCAACCCACCCATGTTTTTCATGTGTTCATTACCTGAACCACACATATTTATAAGGGTGGCCTAAATGCCAATAAATGGAAATACTCACCCATAGTTTTATATGTAAAATTAAATTTTAGCCTAATTTAAGTTTACATTGTTTGTCATGACAACACGTTGCTTCAAGTAGATGTAGTAAAATTTCAAAAGCTGATCATTTTTGGGAGATCAGAACGGGGATTACTGGAGACTACTGGTGATATTAAAATCTACATTTATATAGTAGGTAATATATATATCTTCTCAACTTGTAGGTTGAACGACTATAAATAGCAGATATTCAATAATTTTATATAAAGAATGAATTTTCTAGAAAGAGATTAGCATATTTTGTCCTAGTTATTGTATTGAAGTAGAGAGTGGAGGGTGTTTTGCCCCACATACTTGCAAGTATTTTATTTATCTTTCCTGAGACAGCTACTCTCTGACTCCGGATATACCTGTAAGTGTATTAAGGTCTTTCTGGACGCCATTCGGGATTGGGCTCAAAATGAACCAAATTATTTTTTATCGCTTAGGTTATAAGTAAGGTATTCAAACTAAATGTTGGTGAAAAAATAATTTCAAACAGTTGTTTTGGAACCTATAATTTTTGTTTTCTCAGGGTCATATATGCAAGATGCAAAACTTGATTTGCCTATTTCTGGCACTTCAGTTTTAAGCAGACTCTTCATTTTCCAAGGCATATTTCTAGAAATGTTACAATTAGACTTCATGTAAGAAACTTCAAATTTTTACCATTATAAAGAGCACAATGCCATCTAGTAAATGGGGCCCAATTTTTATAATTATGTCCTTGAATTTTTTAGATTTTTTTTTCTAAATTTGTATTTTACATTTTATAAGACTTTCCAAGATAGGATAAAAAAAAAATCTACAAAGATTGTTCTAATCAAAATAAATAAAAAATAGACACTGTTTACTAGTTCAAGGACTATTCTGCTCGGTCAACTTATTTATTGAGTCTTTATCATTGCACTTGGAGAAATAAACCATTAAAATATAGCCTAAATTTTTTCTGTTGATGTTCATTCATTTTGCAATATTTTTAGAAATAATAATTGGATATTCACCACATTCACATATGTGTAATCCTGAGTATGTAGACTTACCAAAAATAAATATATATATATGGTACAGGTTTGTATTCTTCTGCATAGGAGACTAAATACAATGGGTGTTCTGAAAATTAGGCAAGGGTTCCAGAGAGAGCTTAATCAGATTTCAGAGCTGTTATTGAAGATTTCGTCTTGTTTTGCTGTATTTATTAGTGCTCGAGGAGCGTTACTTTCCCATCAGGGCCAAACACAGGATCTGTGACTGTATGTAGTGTCTGCACCACAGATCCCCTTTCCAGGTACCACTCAAAGGTTTGAAGCAAAACAGGCAATCAGGTTAATACAAACTTCACTGATGATTGGATGGACACAATTGGTCAAAATCAGTAACCTAATGCTAATTAAAGTGGGACATTGAAAACAATTTGAGAAACCTGTAAATTGGTCCTTCTAAAATTAAAGTTTGTGCAACCAGGAAGACCCTGTTGGGTCTGCACAGCCCTGGACAATTGCTGGATGGGTTTTCTCCTAGCTTTGCATCACATTTATTTAAGGAAGAGAAAGCTAGTACATGTAGTGGCAAATTCATCCAATACTGTCTGTTTGTCTGTCTGTCGGTCTATTGATTATTCCCTCTGACGAACAAACTTGAACCAAAATACACTTGTACCAAGCATGAAATAATTGCTCACTATTTTCGGTTTATTTATCCTACCAAACTTTATGGTGCTTTTATAGTACACAGTATGTTGAATCCAAATAAAATGCAAAGAATTTTGCAATTGATCTTAAAAATATGTATATATAGAACATTTGATTTTGTGAATCAAGCTTACATAGTACTTTTTTAATACAATAACATGTACATGTAATTTGTTTTTATGCTGGCCTATTTATAAAAATAACGTTTTTGAG
This sequence comes from Mopalia ciliata, assembly GCA_034783835.1. Taxonomy (NCBI): domain Eukaryota; kingdom Metazoa; phylum Mollusca; class Polyplacophora; order Chitonida; family Mopaliidae; genus Mopalia; species Mopalia ciliata. The sequence continues at coordinate 7,468 of JAVFBW010123982.1, forward strand.
GGAGGAAAATAATAGATGAAGGTATTTAGGTTACTATAACAAATATTTGAATTTTATTTAAAAATTATTTTAACAATATAAGTAGTATTCGTGTTCATATTTTAAAAATTTGACATGACATTTGAAATCCCCTAAAAATCTGTGAGCTGAGAGGAATAACATGTTGATGCATGTATATCTGGAGTTGTAATGACCACTGGCAAATGAAGACTGTAAAAAAAAGAAAATTATCAACAGATTGTTAGTGTTTGAGAGGGAGCTTCCTGTTGCCATGGTGATCATGTCATACCTATGTTGTCTGTGTATAGCACACTTGGAAGATAAAATTATCAACAGATTGTGTGTGTTTGGGAGGGAGCTTCCTGTTGCCATGGTGATCATGTCATACCTATGTTGTCTGTGTATAGCACACTAGAAAGATAATATTATCAACAGATTGTGAGTGTTTGGGAGGGAGCTTCCTGTTGCCCTGGTGATCATGTCATACCTATGTTGTCTGTGTGTAGCACACTAGGAAGATCAAATTATCAACAGATTGCGAGTGTTTGGAAGGGAGCTTCCTGTTGCCATGGTGATCATGTCATACCTATGTTATCTGTGTGTAGCACACTAGGAAGATAATATTATCAACAGATTGTGTGTTTAGGAGGGAGCTTCCTGTTGCCATGGTGATCATGTCATACCTATGTTATCTGTGTATAGCACACTAGGAAGATAATATTATCAACAGATAGCAGGTGGTTGGGAGGGAACTTCCTGTTGCCATGGTGATCATGTCATACCTATGTTGTCTGTGTATAGCACACTAGGAAGATAATATTATCAACAGATAACAGGTGGTTGTGAGGGAGCTTACTGTTGCTCTGGGCCGATATTCATAAACCAATCTTAGCAAATTTTCAAGCATCATGTTAAGTACATAAACACCATCTTGCTTAACTTTGTTTGGCGCTAAAAGAAAGATTATAAGTGATTTGATAAAATGTCAACTTATTTTTTTCACATTAAACTTTTTTCATGATCAAAATGTCAACTTAGTTTTTTCACATTAAACTTTTTTCATGATCAAATGAAAGGCTAAAATTTGGCAAAATATATCTTAACTTGGGGGAAATACTGAAGTATCTGTATGAAAATAGGCCCTTGTGCTCATGTCATTGTTTAAATGTTACCAGTACATGACACCAAGGAATTCCCTTCACTCATTGAGCTCAGTTGGCAAGTGGTCATATTATTGAACTTCCCTGAAGTAGGTCAAAAAACCCAAATCAAACAAAGACCTTCCCTCAATAATACAATAACTATATTTATTCTGAACAATTTTGACAGGGATATGACCGAAAAAACAGCTATGAAATTTCCCATTTCTGTCTCAACTTCTGTCAAATAAATAATGATGAATTGTTGTAGACAGTTTTATTGTATTACTAAGAGCTTTAATTAGACTACACACATACATCTGTAATATATATTATTGTGCTACTATAACTGGCCTGTGCTGTAATCGTTTCCGGCATAACCTTAACATCGGTCCTCAATAATTTTGTGAGATAACATAACATTTGCATTTTCCCCTGGTGGACTGATTTTTTAAATACATAAATTTGCCTTTGTGAAAAAAAAAAAAGCAAAATTGTTTTGAAATACAATCTTCATTGATTATAAGATGACTAAAGTTGTCAAATTCTGTAGAAAAATGTAAATTTAGATGAAAGCTGCAAACAATTTAGGACCTATAAATAGACCTAAATTAGGTTTGCCTAACCATGAGGAAACCCCGTTCAGACCATTCTCCCCAACAGCACAGGCCTGTTATTATGGAGTTCAACCAGGATAAAGTATTACATATCTACATGTTTCTTTAATGTGGGGAAGAATTCATACAGTCATCAGTCAAAGTTTAAAAACAGAATATGATTCTTGTGGATACTTACTGAAACTGAGTGTAGTATGTTCTAAATGTAGACATTCTCGGCTTTCGCTTTCCTTAGCATTGGAGGAAATGTAGGGCAATTAAAGCTCTTCACATTGTTTGGTTGTATTTGTGTGATTATTTACGATTAAGGCAAATTGAAGTTACATCAAATCAAAGTTACATTTTCAAAAACTGCTTGAGTAAGTTTGGTGGAGTTTCCTGTTGGCCCGGTGTTCCAAGGCCTAATGGGCAACATGAAGTTAATTTGTGGCTCAATGCCTTCAGTACCTTGAGTGTATTGACTAACTTTATGGCTCCACATATTAGACAGGGAACTTTGCTATAAGAGAATTACCTGTTATATTGACATCAATTTTGATAAAAAAATTCCAATCATACTTACAAACTATGAACATTTGATTATAAGAATTGAAATTATTGTATTAAATTTATAGACTACTCAGTATATGGCTCCCCTGTATCCTTGATATATAAAGCCACCAATAAAATAACTGTTTCAAACTGTGCCAAAATGTAACTCTTAACCAGTTGTAGACATGGAGGCCACAAATTAAGTGATAAGCTAATGTGGTCTCAAATAGCTGTCTTACCATCAACAACAACATATGGATCAACTAATCTGAAGTTTATGAAATATTTAGTTACTTGAAGATAATTGACTCAGACTAACTTGTTTTGAAGTATTATAGCATACAACTGGATCTTAATTAGATTTGACTGATTTTTATTTGATGATTACTCCCCTGTGGTGACCTAAGACTACATGTATGTTTGATAAAGTACTTTTTGTTTCACATTTGCTTTCTATGTTGTAAGCCTCAGGACTGTGGTTCATTAGCCAGTAGGTCTACTGATTCTTTTTAATCATACAAATTGCTCACAGACTTGTGTCCTGTTGATAACCTCAGGTAAAGGGAAACCTTTGATCAGGTATATGAGGAAGTCACAGGAGGAGACTCTGACAAGGTTTAAGATAGGTTTGTTCTTCCTCAGTTTTCTATAGTTTTTACATAGGGAAGCAGGCCCATGCTGTTGGGAAGAATGTTCGGACAGATTTGTGGGTTTCCCAAAGTGTTTGTAATTTGCTACTGATTTTGCCAAATTTTGTCATATCAATGAAGATTGTTTTGGAATTTTGCTTTATTTTTCACAAAGGCACATTTATGTATTGTAAAAAACAGCAAACCCAGGGGAAAATGCAAATGTTAGGCTAACTCACAAAATTTTAGAGGACCGATTTTAAGGTTATGCCGGAAGAGATTACAGCACAGGCTTGGGAAGAGAGAGTAGTAGGCAACCCTTTGTGATGGAGTGAAATATCTGTGAGTATAACATTAAGCCTTGTGATGTCCACCCGTGGAAAAATGTAAAATTTCTTGCAACCACATCTATAATCAAGTAAAAAATTTCTCACCAGATTCTACATTTGGCTAATACGGTTTTATAAATAATTTATATATATAAGAATTATACTCAAAAAAATTTTTTTTTTAATTTTTAAAAAAATTATTATTTTTTTTTAAAATTTCTTACAAGACGTAGGATTTCACATGACTGCGGGTCGTTTGGTTGCAGTGGTGGTGATGGCCACAGGGTTCTTTCATTCTTCAGGATACTCTTAGATATCTAATGATGGACACAACACAAAGTATGGAAGGAGATGAACTACCAATGGTTATATTATACTGAAGAGTCACTCACAAAGCATTAAAGCATGCTCACTCTTCTCCGCCATTAGTCTCTCCCCAGATCTCTTTCAGCAACGGCCTGCTTGGCCAATCCTTGCGCTCTCAAAATGTAGTTCTTTGATTCATCATGCACTCCTCATAATAGAATGAGAACAAATCAAGGCTGTAAGCATGTTGTTTGCATCTTAATTACATGCATTACATTTTCATTTAAACTTTATATAAAACTTCTTTTGTTGTTATAGAACCCTTGTAAAATCATGCCCCATAGTCTTTCCTAGAGACCTTTCCACCTGTCCTTTTTGACGGCCATATTTCTCAAAATGGTTAAAATGACAGGTACAAATTCTGCAGCTTTACATGGGAAAGATAGGAAAATGAAATTTTGACAGGCAAAATTCCTTAATATAGGGATTTATGACATGCAGATACCAATCTTAGCTAAGGTACATGCCCCTTTCATGTAAGAATGATATTTTGAAATAAATTTTCATTTTGGGGAGAAAATTTGGAGACTGAATAAGCCTTATATATATGACCTGGAGCTCATTTGTGATTCAGTTATTTCCGTACCGGTATGTAATAACTGATGATAAATTTTACATGATGATGTCATCCAAACATTGCCTACAGCTCACAGATATGGGTTATTTTGGTTTCATTGAACTGGACATATTCCCAAGATTATGTTTTTTCTCTGTGATTGATTAAGTTGTAACCGGATGCAATGTTTGATAAATAGAAGACATTGTTTCTCCACAGGCTGTGTTCTTATCACCTATCAGATATCACAGTTGTTCTTTTATCACACCTCTGTTTACCAACTGTTTTCTCGCGCCTAAAAAATATCGACAAGTGTTTCCAAGTGTGCGTAAGGTTACCAAACCTTTGTTGTTTTTCTAAGTTGGTTTTGTAGTGTCTGATAACCTTTGTGCTGCTCTCTTTAGAAGGTTACCAGTGGCTTTGTTGTTTTTATACTCTGGTTTTCTTAGTGTCGAATGACCTTTGTGCTGTTTGTTTCTGAGATACCTGTCAAATGAACCCGTCGGGTAACTTCTTAAACTAACCTAAACAACATGTTACAGACTGCAAGGACTTCTGTTCACCTTGGTTCTTGCTGTTTAATCTGGTGTGTGCTTCTGTTATACCGGTAGGGGGATTGTGGGAGGTGCAGATTATTCCATTGCCCCGGTGCTTCCTGGGCAGGGGCCTAGCCAGAAATCAAAAGTATGGTGTCCAAAATGGTCAATTTGGTCTATTTTTTAAATGACTGGGTATCCAATTTTTATAGTTTCCCTATTTCCTGCATGATAAAGTTTCTTAAAACAGGGTGTCCAAATGAGGCAATTATTCACTTCAGGGTATCCATTTGGACGGAAGGACACCCCTCTACCTAACCCCTTGTTCCTTGGCTTTGGGGCAATGAAAAGTGGATTGATTTATTTTTTCTTTACGCTATATAAGAGTGAAATAACCTTAAATAACTTTGTTAAACCATCTGTTAAAGGCTATTAGATATCTATCACCATATCGAGACTGCTGTTTTAGCTGATATTGCAATTTGATGCATGGGTCGTGCAAAATAGGCATTCCAGATGGGATCATGTTGAAGGAAATTGAATTCGCCACTGGAGAATGTTTGTTTACACTTGAGCTATGAGTAAGATCTCCTTTGAATAACAAATTTCTCTCCAACTGTCCATTTGGCTGAAACATCATTTTCAAAATATCTGAGGCTCCTCAAGACTCCAATATTGGTAGATCGATTTTGTAGGGTGGCTTCAAATTCTATGCAATTGCTGCTTTTGTGAACCTGATTAAGATTCTTGACTGAAAAACGCTTGATCGAGTTTCATGTCAAACACCAAACAAGCTTTATGCTTCAAAATGTCTAGCTGATAATTCTGTAGATAAAGCTAGGGTAGTTCTGTAGATAAAGCCATGTTTGCTTCTTGATAGACTAGTATGTGAATTAAAGGTCCAAGTACTGCCATGATTGAGTGTTCCTGAACCGCCCGGGTTGACTTTTCTTGGCAAATCCTCAAAAGGTTTGTGAACTATTCATTCTCCACAGCTTAACCTTGTCAGAAAAGCCTGGTCTTTGAGAGCACCATGTTCTTTAGATGTTAACATACCAGAGCACAGAGATAAGATAACATTGCATCTAGTAGAGTAAAGTGAGTCTACACTACATGCCCTGCCCTCTTAAAAAATAACGACTTTCACTCCAGGGTCTTCAGAACTCATTTCAAGGTCAGACTTACTTTACTCAGCTGTGAGGCGTTTGTTTGCATACATTTTTATAAAAAATTAGCCCTAAAAAGTCATATCTGTTAAACCCATCTACCTTATGCAGTTTGTGTGAAAGGATTTTCCTCTAACTTACAATCATAATATTATTCAACAAATGTTAGGGTGCTTAAAGCTGAAACTGAGTCTTCCATGTTTGTATTCTGTCTACATGTAATGAATGGAGGCTAAACTACTATGTAATTAATACATTTAAAGTGTTTTAAGTTTCTTTATCATATGTTGATGTGTAGCTCTAGTGGTGAATGGATTAACATGTTAATTATACCGAATTATCTGACCCTCAATGTCAGATGAAATATAAAGCTAATCTTTTAATGCTTATTTGAGACTTCCATTTCTGAAGATTCCACATGGAAATTTGCTTAAATTCCTATACAACAGTTCATGATAAAGACTTCAAATTTGTTGCATCTAAAGCGAATAATATAGGAAAAAGAATTCTTTGTTTTTTAAGTTCAGCCTAGATGTTTAAAAAAATGTTTTCCAACCAATACATTTTCTGTATTTATATGTTTTTCGAAGGTTGAGCAGACAAAATAAACTCTAGAAAAAATGTTCTAAGCAAAATTTGGAAAATATGTGTCGTCCTTTTTTAGTTTAATCGCTATTATACCATATTAACAAATTTATTTTATTTTATTCCTTATGTGGTTGAAGCTTGTAGAATATATCATTTTATGTATATGTTATGATACAAATATTATATATGAATGTATATCTTCCCAATCTGTAAAACAAATATAAAAAAAAAACCTGTAACGTAAAGGTAATTACATTCTGAGAAGTTAAGTACCAAAAGTGCACTGCATTTTTTTTGGTCAACATTTATTCAATTTGTCATAAATTTTGAAGCAATCAAAAGATCTTAAGGCCCACGGCTGTCGCTTAGTGGATAGCGAGATTGCTTTCTAAAGCTTAGATGGGATTGTTCATGGGATCAAATCTGTTTGTCCATGCACCCTCAGATATATGAGTGAATCACAAGATAAGGCTCCGGCAAACGCGGGGGTGGTTTTCACGAGGTGTCCTCTTGTTTTTAAAAATAGGGCAAAGAACAGTGTGATTGTTTGTTTGATTGGGGTTTAACGTCGTACTCAAGGGTATTTCACTTATATGATGACGTGCCAGTCCA
>JAVFBW010123993.1:0-14533 GCA_034783835.1 Mopalia ciliata
CAGGGGTGGAAATGTGTCCAGAGGGTGATACATTAGAGTAGGACAGATGTCTTACAGGGGTGGAAATGTGTCCAGAGAGTGATACATTAGAGTAGGACAGATGTCTTACAGGGGTGGAAATGTGTCCAGAGGGTGATACATTAGAATAGGACAGATGTCTTACAGGGGTGGAAATGTGTCCAGAGGGTGATACATTAGAGTAGGACAGATGTATTTTGCATGGAGACCTCTACAATGATATGCTTGGTGAGGAAATGACAATGAGATAGTTAATACTCATATAGAATTGTGTCTACAACATTTGTTGTGTTGTATAATAAAGCAAGACCAACAGAAAGACAAGACCTTTTAGTTGACTTGTCTTTCTTAAAAGGCCTTACAATGTTTTAATGCTTCAATTTATTTTAGTGCTGTCATTGAATCACATTTGAGTTACAAGCGTGAATCTTTTATTGCCTAGGAAGTGACCATGTTATTGGTCATGGAAGCATCTCTGCATAGTAAAAGAGCATCTGCTCTGAGGCCTCCGTTTTACAAGCGGTTTCTTTACCAGACAACATTCATGTTATAGTTCATCACATTGCTTGAAACTAAAGTACCCATTCAATTTTGTCTTGAAAATTGGCTTGCAGACTTTTATTAAGACTTAGTGGTAGTCATAATTCAACACCAAAAAAAACAAAAACATTCTCAGTCAGAAAACAAAAACAGCTCATTGGCCTAATCTCCTTCATTATCTAGCTAAAGTCTCAGTGTGAAATGGACAGTATTAAGATGATTAAAGTAGCTTTATTATACTAGTTGGTAAACATTCAGCCCTCAGCAGTCAATTTTTTCTGGTTCAAATCCCAGGGGGAAAATAAAAAAAATAAATATGCATTAATAAAGTATACACTTGACAAAAAATAAATTGTGATTTAGCTGAGCAATGACCAGAAAATACGCCCAGGTATCAGATAACAGATCTCTATTCAAAGATTTGTCTTTATCTCGCTTGACAATATAAAGGTACAAGCACTTAAAGGAGAAAATCAATAGATAACTTGTGATCTGTTTGACAAGCTGTGTTGCCTAGTGGCCTTTCGGCGATTTAAGCTGTCTAAACGAACACTATCTTTACATGCATTATTAATAGGTTGCTGATTAAAAGCAGATGTGAAAAGCTTGGATGGATGGAATGGACAATGCAGAAGGGATGTGCTGTAGCTTAATCACACTCAAAACATGGCAAGGAGACCTGGAGCGTAGTCTGTGTCCGCTAACATCTCCAAAATCACCTGGTGTACCACAACACATATCGGTAAGGGGCATCGCCATTGCAGATGTTTAATTTAGGTTGAAAAACACAGGCTGTCTTGGCATCAACGTGTGCGATGATGAGGATGGTAATATTTTTTTGTACTGTAGATGTTTTTTTTAATATCCTTGCAGATAAAATATTTCATATGTTACATCATCAAAGGGACATCAAATTGTAAACGTGTTCCATGCTGGTAATTTAAAAATTCAATTGTCAATAAAAGGTATTCGAGAAAATTACTTCTTCTAAATTCTGGCCATGAAACATCTCCATTTGCTAGTGTAAAATCTTTAGGAAAAAAATGCACAACATGACCATACATCTAAATGTATCATTTAGATATTCAAATTGTTTGTTTGTTTGATTGGTGTTTAATGTCATACTCAAGGGTATTTCACTTATATCACAACAGATTGTCCACTTCACACTGTACACAGCCTTAATCTGGAGTAAAACCAGGAGGAAATCTAATAAAAACCACTCCCGCTGGAGTCAAAACATGTGACTCGCTCATATACCTGATGATTGACAGACGGACTTAATCCCCTGAAAGGGGAATCAAAGCAAGTTCAGTTTAGGAAGCGCACTCGCTACCTCTAAGCCATGGCTGCGGGCCCGATATTCAAATTGATCTAGGTACATTGTGATTATTCATTACCTGGCATATAATCTAGTAGAAGCCTACATACCTGTGTTGATGGAAATCAGAGCTGAGAGCTATCTGCTACATGTGTAATTCCACATCAAACTCCTATGGAATGAATCCATCAATGAGAGAATACAACTCCATGATTGATGGCTGACTAGGTTAACCCATATATGTCTTGTAGATACTCCAATAATTTCAAATGGAAGAAACTGTACAGTATTACATGTACTACTCATTGTAAAGAGAAACACATCAGCTTATTTGTGTATGAGTGCAAGAAATGAATCAAAGACAGTCCAAAATGGTCAAATGTGAGAGAGTAAAGATGTTTAATAGTTCCTCACCACTACAATAACATCTACATAGACCAGCATCTTCCTGCATACTGATGGGGATGTACTCAATAATAACATATTTTATATGACATTAATGACAATAGGCCATCAATCAGTGCAGACTGCTGCAAGGAATAATCTGTCAAAATTTGGATTGATTTGGAAAGGAAACATAGAAACTTGAACAATTTCCAAATACACACCGGTGTCAACCCTAAAAGAAGGATAATTACACGAGTATTAAGGTTTGTGTGATTCATAGTCAAAAACTTCTTGTTTTTAAAACCCTCACCAGATAACCTGACCAGTCTATATTTTATTGACTAATGGCAATGTTAAAAGGTGATGTAACATGGAATGTCAATCTGTGCACTTACTTTCCATGGTCAGTCGGTCTTGTAGGATTTTAGAGTCAGGTTTAGGGTTACTGTTAGGTTTAGTTAGGTTTAGTTAAGGGCTAGGTTTCGTGTTGTCCTCTAGAGTTACTATACAGGTTAGGTTTAGGTTTAGTATTGACCCTAACCCAGAACTTAAACTTCACGTATAACTTACATGACGGATAGGCCCTTTCCATGACAACCACTTTATTGGCAAGTCTAGAGAAAACATAAATATTAGTGTATTTACCATACTGATTAATGATGGATACAGATTGCATTGGGGAAGATCAAAGGAGCTAGTGTATTCAGGTGAAAATGTTTAACTACAGGATCCATACTGATCACCAGCTCAATGTTTAATTATCCCAGGCTGTGGACAGACTTGATCATAAGCAGGGCGGAGCTAACAAAGAATATCGAACAAATATTGGTTATTTCCCAATGTTAGACCCCTACTATACTCAGGCACAAGACAGCTACTTAGTATAAATCATCTTTAGAAACAAGGGCTTGTATTAATGTGAAAAGAATATAGAAATAACTACTAAAGAGAAATTGACCAAAACTGCTTTTATTCATGAAACTACATAATGGTCTTCGCTACATTTACAGTGATTGAAAATTATACCTGTCCACAGATTATGTTAGGAGACCATTCAAAACCAATTCAGACTATAACAGTCATAATATTTGATAAGTTAGCTCACACAAAGAGGCCTTGCTGACACACAACGAGGCCGTGCCGACACACAACGAGGCTGTGACGACACACAAAGAGGCCGTGCTGACACACAACGAGGCCGTGCCGACACACAACGAGCAACTGACCTTTCTTTGATGTCCCATTTATCTTTTGGTTATTCATAATGATTTCTCCCGAGACTTGAGCAATGGTGTGCAAGTTGTACTGTACCTTTATTTAGCTTTAAACAACAATTATAGCAATAAGAGAAATACTAGCATCAAAACAGAAATTCTATAGAAAAAAAAAACGTTCCAGAGTTAAATCTGCATTGGCTATTTGAACTCATTTCATGAACACTTTTTAACCTATCTAGTATCCATTTGCTTAAATGTTTCTCTCTTTAATCTCAAAAATGTGATCCCCGCAGTACATGTATTTCAGATCAGTTAGATTTGTTAGTGTACCTCTAGCATGGCCCTTACCATGCTAAAAGTGTCCACTATACATTCTGGTTATGACCATTGTTACTGTAGATCAAAATACATTTATATTCAAATCTCTACTGCTGATAACAACTTTATAAAGATAAGATATGTTGTATTTGTAGAACAATAATCATGTAAAACAAGGCAAAGATATGTTCCCATTACTCCACATTGGAATATGCTTATGAATATACCATCTACATTATACAGGAGATCCACAATGAAGCCAAAAGCTATAAGAACACGCACATAGATAACTCCTTTGTTGGTAATCTGTGGAAATTGTTACTGTTATCTGGTGTTGACCATAGCCCACGGTACACAAACTCACAATTTATTCCTGGTAATGTTCAATGCTGACCACAGGGATAGTTTGTCCTTAGCACATCACAGAACATTCTAATGACCACTCTCCCAATAAACACGCACCATTGGCCAAAACTAATTAAGGGCGTCATGCTATCACCTGAGGCCAGCTTCGGAATACCCAGCTTTACTGTTGGATATCTTTTCACCAGGGAATGAATCCAGAACTTAATGTATTTATCACAGCAACTCCTTCAGTCAATTTGTGAAGACCTTAGCATTCAAACAATTGTATTTCTGTATAAAACCTCAAACATTATAATATTTCTCTACTTTTTTGACCTGGTATCCTCAACACATCAAATAATTCCAGGAATCCCTTACTTCCTCTTTTATAAGATATCGAACAAACCTTTCCCTATCTGCACTGTTTGTAATATGCGCCAATACGTTACAATAGTTTAATTCATCATATATTTCCTGTGTATATAACTCAACTGAAATGACAATACCAGTTTGTAAAATTTTCTATGCATGAAAAACTTTATTAATTGTTTTATGTGTCCTATTTTCCACCTTACTCTTTCAAAATTGTGTTTAGTTAATAATAATTTTCCAGCTTCCACTTTTGTAGAACATACAATTCCTCTATATCATTTCCCTTATTCAAGGAATTAGAATAATAAAATGTTTCTTTATTTCCATCAATAAATCCAGTTGAATTCAATATTTTTTAAGAAGCTCTGTTACTCTCAAATATATCTGAAGAATATTAATAATGATGAATTAAGTTGCCACAGGGATGTTGGTATTGTTATATTTGGCTGTATACAGAAAAATTCTACAGTTGGTAGTTTTAACTCCCAGAACATAAAACCTGTGACATAGGCTGGGTTAATTGTAGACGGTTGGATTTCAGGAAGCTAACTGAAATTTTGTGATCAATATTGTGTTATAACTCTGCCTGATTTCGTTATATACCAATAAAAGCCGTTTTCTTCAATCATTTTCTGGTCAAACATTGTAATGCAAGTTTTCTCAATATTCTGTGATTTTTTCCGGTCCGAGCTAGCCACAACTGACTAGAATGCTTGGTGCCAGACCCTTCAGCTAAAGATTGGTTCCTGTCTAGCTCAACCTGCAAACTTTTCTTAACTGTTGACAATTAACATCAATAAACTTGATATGAACATTGAAAGTTTAGTTATTTGCCAAGTTGGAAAAAATAGCCTCTGAAATTGTTCACAACACATACATACAGACATGAATAAGACACAATTGCGCAATGACAACCCGTTTGTTTTGCTGAATTCAGTGAAAAGCAATCCAGTTTATGCATGCATATTGTAAAATTTGTAAAAATGCATTAATAATCTTGTTGTTTTAATGGATTAGATGAAATACAAACTCATCTGTTATCATCACACAAGGAAGCTACCAAGTTTGATGTTAAAAATTGGATTTATTTTTAAGTTAGAGTGTTCATAAAGATATGTGAATGTAATGGACAGACAGACAATAGCATTCTTAACGTTCCCCATCTATAAAAGCTGGTGCAATATGAAAATGATGGACACAAGATAAACATTAAATCCCTGCCATCGGTTAAAACACAGCTGTTCAACAAAAACGTATTCTCTTCATTTCACACCTAATAAGGTCTTGACTCTCTTGAGACACATTAAAAAAATCCCACCATTCTCTGTCAACATTCCACAGACCCATCTTTGTTATATTGAAGCAGCACTGGTTCTTATCGATTGCAGAAAGAAGACCGTAATATGTTTCTTGGATGTGGAACCCCAGGGTGTTTGTCTGGGTGTCTGTGTTTTGTCAGGAACTATAGACATTAGTGTCCCAAAAGATAACATTTCAATCCCCAAAGATTTGATCTCTGTACCATCTAACTGTCAAGATTAAAGTAGATTTCACTTCTAAAAAGTATACATATTTGAACGTGTCAGAATTTTTTGCATTATTAATATCATAAAAACACTCAAATCTGCAGTTTAATCAATCACGTTATTTCACAGGGGTACAAAATAACTCAGAATGTTTGTTACCTCTGTAATGTTTTGGTTTCTCTTTAATTTACACTAACATGTTATTCAACCCAGTGTTATATACAAAATCTGCCAAATCTGAACTTAAGTCATATTACTGTATTAAATGAAGCCTAAGTCAAAGTTGAACTCTACATGTAGCAGAGAATTTGGCAGACTCTATTAATAATTGCAAAAATTGGTACTTGAATCATTGATTTTTTAATAAAACTTTTAATTTAGACACTGGTGTCTGGAAATGTCGAAAAATATTGTTTATTTAACATTTACTGTTATTTTACTCAAGTAGTAAACTACTCTTGTTGAGCACCAAAGTAAGATCAGCCCCAATCACCTACTCATTAAAATTCTATGTATTTCAATTGCAGAACAAATTAAAAATAAAAGAATAATAAGAAACTATAGGTTGTCAATACTTCATAAATTTGTCCAGATCTAAAAGTAGCATTGTTTTGACATTCTCATTTTGTATAGATAAACTTTTTAGACATCTTCTATTAATGGAGAAGAATTGTCTTCAGTACTGGTGGGACTTAACATCTGGGACAAAGTACTCGAATGAAAGGTTACAAATGCTATTAGTAACCTTACTAAATATCTTTCCTTCTGTCTGGTTTTACTTCATCAAAAACAGAACTACAACAAAAGACCATCATCTCATAAATTTACTTTCTTGATATCATACCAAAGACATCATGCCCTGTATAAAATTCTGCTGTCAGATACATATACTTCAAATTACAATAAATAAGAGTCAAAGAGCTGCAGGAAATGTAGCATCTGTGGCTTATATTAGAATTAATGCCAGTAATAAATTCATTTCTTTGTTTGATGGGGGAAACCAAGACAAACAATCCTAGATAAGAAACTCTTGAACTAATCACGCGATCAAACAGAGGGCTTGTTTCAATATTCTCCATCTATATAAATTATAAGCACAGTTCACTCGATCAAACAAAAATGATGAAAGGAAAAGGAGCGTATGTAATCTAACATATACCAAGCTAATAATACATCAACTGTCTGTGACTGGCAGATGCTCTGTAAAAGACAACTCACAAAGTCTCACAGCTTCAAACATAATAAAAACAGTGATATTTTGTTCCTTTATCATTTACCAAGTACTAAATTTCATCAGCTAGTATTCATTTACATATCATTTTCTGGTATACATTTACAGTATTTTCATTTTTTTATAACATTTACAAAGTTTAAACAGATTCAATTTAAAAAAAAAAAAATCCCTTGAAACCCGACCAGGGGCTGTTTGTTTGTTTGATTGGAGTTTAACACCATACTCAAGAGTATTTCACTTATATGAAGACAGATTGGACTTCACACTGTTCCTTGCCAAATTAAGGTGGAAAACCGAGAGGAAACCTTGTAAAAAAAAAACCCCCGATTGCCAATGCCACATTGTGTGACTCACTCATATAACTGAGGGGTGACAGACAGACTCGATCCTGTGAACAGTATATCGAAGTAGGATTAGTAAGTGGCTCTCCATAGTTAGGCTTGATTGGGATTAAACATCATACTCATGGGTATTTCATTTATATGTGATAATGGATTGTCCATTTCACATAGCTCCTTGTCTAATTATGGTGGAAACCCAAGAAGAAAATTCGTAAAAATGATCCCCGGGGAGCCACATCATGTGACTCACTCACATACCTGAGGGTCAACAGGTGGACTCAATCCTGTGAACAGTACATGGAAGTAGGATTACAAGCGCACACGCTAACCAATAAGCCATGGCCGTGGACTGTACTAAATAGAAGATTAGTCGGCCAGAGTGTAGGTAGCAGATACTTAATTTCTGAACTATAGAATCTGTTCAAACCGAGAAAGTGTTATCCAAAAATAACAAAAATACTGTAAATATCCTGCATTGCTTTCAGCTGTAAGTCTTACATAATCTTACATATGATATATGAAACATTATGGCTAATTTTAAGGCCATCGTTTCTAGATTATCTGTGCATGTAGCCTGCTAGTCTAATCTTGGACACCTGTCATTTAATTAACACCTGAATTCACACCTACCTGGAATCAATATTCCAATGGATCTATTACTAAGCCTAATTTCTCTAGAAAATTATAGACACTCCATGCAATTTGTACCATGCAATGCCCAGATAACATCTACCATTCAGGTTAAAAGCGTCAGGTGTGTTCATGTGTGTAAGTTGCAATGGCCAACCCAGTCAAACTAATAGTGTGTCCAACCAAACGTGAACAGGAAGCAACTGTAACTAGTGGCCCGATTTGACCAAGTTGACTATCAATACAGCTAGAGAGGCTGGCCAATGTTTTCATGCATATATACAATAGAGAACTGTAAAATGTTATGACGTTGATGAAACGAGAAATTCTTATAAAAAAGGGCTCTTTTGAACCATTTGTGCAATGCCTATATTAATATAAGTGTTCCCATGATCCTAAACCTGTACAAGATACAAGTGCTGTAGATTCCCGTTTCAATCACCCATGTAATAGGAACTGGAGATCATTTCATTGCTACTCTTAGTCAGCAGGTCCTAACATAAAACTTCAGCCTATTTACTATAAGCCTGGGTGTATTTAGATTTTGTAGTTGTTATGCTGTACAATGACCTCAATGAGATACAGCTGGGACCGGATTTTAAGGTTTTCTTGAAGTCTACGGATACCACCAACTTCTCCATGCTAAATCCTTCAATCCACCACCCACCTTCAAGGGAATTATTTAATCCCAAATAATCAAGTTTCCCAGGAATTGTAGGAGTGTCACTACCTTCAACCAACTGTATTCTGCTGTTTTTAAGGGCCTTGTGCCAAGAGAATGTACCAGGTGATTTCTTTGCGAATAAAATCCCAAGCCCCAATGTTCAGAAACCAAATACCCACTTAGGGTTAGCCAACATCACTTGAGTTTCATTAGGTTTTACAACTGATATCCCCAATAGCATAACATTTCTATACTTCTGTTAAATATCATTGCAAACCATGCCAATTGAATAAATACCAGCATATTGGACTAAAACTCTTCAAACATTATATCTATTGGGTTTCAAATGGGAACCAGGAAAAGGGTCTAAAAAGAATTAACTTCTTGCTACTCTCCTTAATTATGCAGACAACTCAAAAATCTTTTAAGCTAAAATGGCCACTCCTCTCTATTATAGCATAGAATGAAAACAAAATCTAAAGGACATACTGGTAAATGTGAAACTTTCATCTGAGTCAGAAAGTTTGTAACTTTGAGAATCTTAATTGGGTTTATTCATTGGTAAACTTATGTTTCTCTGAATACCAGTTTACAGGGAGATTTGATCAAAACCCACACCAAATATCTTGTTTGCTTCATATTTATCAAATAATTATATACCGCATAAATTGTCATTACCTGCTCTCAAGATGTGTGTAGGTTACCAATAAGAACTTGGAATTTAGGTCTATTAAGAAACTTATCTCTGAGTGATTCTATATAACTTCAAATGATTGATCAGTTCTAATTACATGTAATTTACATCCCTGTACCACTCAAGGGCATCGCCAGAAGTTGATCAATTCAGGGTGTCTATGTGGAAGCCCTTGGTACCAGTGTAATTACTTTTAAGACATATACCTGACATGACAGCACCTCAGTATGACATCACTGACTAGTGCTTTACACCATAGTAAAGGGAAAGATAACTGTTTCTTTTTACCTAAACTTGTCATTTTTAATGCATATTTTCAAAGACAAACATCTGTGTTCTTTGCATTGGAGTAAGCACAGCTGTTAATTAGTTAGTTTAACAGGCGGGACTGACGTCATTGTTCCAAAACACGATCAGTCACCAGTGTGTCCTTTTGCTTATGGAAGCATTGGAAGGCATTTGTAGCAATACCGCGTATACACAAGCACAATGGTTATTAGTTGTATAAATATCAAAATATATCTTTGAGTTACACATACGTTTATCCTCTTTTCAGGTTTTTAGTATCCATTCCATATATTCAAATGGTTGTTTGTTGTTGTTGTTTTGCTTGAGGATGGAACCCTCACCTTTGGCTTGATATGAAAGCATCCACCAGTGCAGGCAATAGGGGACAGCCACCACTAGATGATATGACTATCATGTTTTGGAACAATGTCAGTTCCATTTTTTAAATTAAGTAATTAACAACTATGTTAATTTGATTGCAAGTGCAGTACAGATGGCTGTCTTTGAAAATATGAAGAAAAAAACTTTAGGTCAAAAAAATGGTCTTTAAGTTTAAGCAGTATTACAGCTACAGTTAGACATGAATTTACCTGACCAAACTGAGACTGTATCATAAAACTGTATTGCAAGGCTAGATAGCAAGACTGCACCACAATCTGATATGAGTGCATCACATGATGTGGCTCCAGCAATCATGGGGGCGTTTTCATGAGGTTTCTTCTCGGTTTTCCACCATAATTATCCAAGGAACAGTGTGAAGTGGACGATCTGTCATCATATAAACCCCAATCAAACAAACAAACAAGCACTACAATCTGTAATCAACAGTTGCATAAACTTTGAATTTCAAATAGACTGGCAAGATTGTCCTGATGTGAAATGGTTGTACAGTATTTCAGTTCATACCCGTTTACTAATAAATAACTAAGAACACGTTTACCTGTGTGAAATTAGGAGTAATTAGTACAGTGTGAAATAATGGAATAAAAGGTACAAGTTGCTAAGGCTGTAGCTCACACCTGTCTAAAATAATTAACATCACTGCTAAGAGGAATCCATTAACCATCAGCAGTGTTAACGGGCTATAATCACGTCACCACCACCAACCATGTATAAAGTAATTCATCAAATTGGAGAATATACGATGGTTTGTTAAAGAAAGTTAGAACTGCAAATTGTTCAGCTACATATAATAGCAATGCCTTGGTTATGGTTAAACTGTAACATAAAGACAATTTAACAATAAAACACACCTGAATAAATGCTACCCAGATGAAGGAGCTTGATTCCCCATTCTTTTGAACCAAAAATCTTTCTATCGGTTTCCAGCTTTCTGCTTCTTCAAGAACAATAATTTGTTCATTCAAATTAGCACTAGCATTGTATCTGTTTAAGGATCTCATTTAATATGTAAAAAAAAAACATGTCCTAAACTGTTCTTATTTCCATCAAGGTAGGGGTCAAACTAATCCTTCCAAAGGTCACTCAGATTACAAGGTTTTAGCATGAACACCTGGATTTAATTATACAGATTTCCTTTATTAAGTCTCTAATACTACTACTCACCCCAATTATTGTAATAGAAGCCAGGAGATTTATTCTGTTGTTTTTCTTTTTAACAGTATATTCTTGTGGACATGGGGGTGGGGGGATGAGGGTTCAAGAAAACTCACCAGAGGGGCAAACATGAAGCAAACTGGTTGTGGAGTCAAAACTGTTATTAGTTCAGTTTGCAGACTTTGTCTTAGTACACTGCCACAGGCGGCAGTGGCTTAGTATTAAGCGTATGTGCGTAAATAAGCCTACTTCGATTTACCATTCACAGGATCAAGTACACCTGCCGACAATCAGGTATATGAGTGAGTCACATGATGTAGCTCTGACAATCGCGGGGGTGGTTTCTACAAGGTTTTACTCCCGATTTTCCATCGTAATTTTTAGGCAAGGATGATTGTGAAGTTGAGAATCTGTCGTCATAAAAGTGAAACACCCTTGAGTATGACGTTAAACTTCAATCAAACCAGCAAACTAACAAACTTAGTGCACCATGTTTTGCTTGTGTGCTTTTCGTTGTTTGTCATTGTACCTTGCCAGTTTGGCAAAGCGTGGCTAAATTAACAGATGAGAAAATACCTTTCTATTTCTGACAAAACAATTATCTTCCTTTTTCAAATATTATGTGAAAACAAAACTATTTTGTTTCAGTATATTTTCTAATAGCTACATTGAAACATGTATCTATTATATTTAGTGTATTTTCTGGCACCAGCAGATTGTGTTACAGTAGCACAAATAATCCATTCTACTATAAAAGTACATTTGGTATGGTTATCTTCTTGGACTTACAAACCAAACCAATAACTCTTGGACTAGGACTTCTTTTACACACAAACTACAATAATTTGAATTAAAAAGGATAACCTACTTCTTTTACACATAAAAAGAAGATAATTTCATCAGCTGTGAAACACTGTGTTCTCATCATGCACAAGAAGACATAAACTAATCCAGGAAATTCAATAAAACTGCCAGAAGAAAAACAAAGT
Organism: Mopalia ciliata; assembly: GCA_034783835.1. Taxonomy (NCBI): domain Eukaryota; kingdom Metazoa; phylum Mollusca; class Polyplacophora; order Chitonida; family Mopaliidae; genus Mopalia; species Mopalia ciliata. The sequence goes on from JAVFBW010123993.1 coordinate 12,442, forward strand.
CTGCATCCAGCTAAGTTAATTGTATATAGTGGAGAACTCAATCTCTTGACGACAGATAATCAATAGGCCAGAATGAGTCGAGTAAGAACAAAATACATCTGGATGGACCATTTTACATGTAAATTTCAGGAAACTACAGCAACAAAAATAACTATGACCTAACTTAAACATGAACTTTGCCCTGTTTGCTGGAAGGCAGATTCATCACTCTGTAGACTGAGTAACAGAGGTTTCTCAAAGTATGGCCAACATTCCCACTTAACATGGACAACAACATTATATCTTAAGGCAAAGCAGCGGCACCATTGATGCCAAAGAAATATTTTTATAGTCAAGATAAATCGTTGATTTTTCATATAAATAGATAAAGAAGACATATGTAGAGGACCAAGCCTATAAACAAAATATCAAGTCATATAGATAAAATACTTTTTGTCAACTTCATAGATAAAGACAGGATATTCTTGAGAGAAGAAATGTATGCGATTTTATCTTCATAAAAGTGCATGAAAACAAAGTGGATATATAACTTCATCTTTCTATTTCATCATGATGGAAGATATAAATACATTTTAATGAAAAATGCTTAATTGGAAGGGAGAAGAGCATATTTCTCGTAGTTTTTGTTTTTCTAAGTTAGTCCTGTCTGAATCTATCCAAATGAATTGTCGCACTAACAGCTTCACTGTTTTACTAAAAGAATAAATGTTGTCAAATATATTCCAAAGGTAAAAATCCAGAAACATGGACAGTTATTTATGATAATTAAATACATGTTCATGTTATAGTTTTGAATTGATGCAAAACGATTAAATATCAATATTAAAATGACATACCTTGAAAGGTTAGAAGCACACAGTGTTCTCTGGTCCAGCGAGCAATGCAATGGTAAAGCACTGGAGAGCCGCACCCTGTTAGAGGTGTGTTGTTGATGAGAGAAGCCTGTATTTGTCCTGCTTGCCGTCACTCTCTATTAGCAGTCTGCAGAGACTATCAAGCCAGGTCCTGATTAAACTCTATTGGGAAGGTTTAGTCAGCAACAGGAGAACTCCCAATACACTCGAGTATCAATGCACATCTAGAGAAAAGAGAGGACAGACAAGAACTAAGAGATTGGAGAAACACGATTCAGCTATAGCGCTGTAACTGCAGCCACGCAGTCTACACGGCTAAACCAAGCCAACCAACATGTGACCATGCAGTTGCCATGGAAACTTGTCATGAGCCAGAATTTGAGGACAATTGTCAGACAGGTTGTTCATTGGTTCAGCTCTGGTGTGAACAGAGACTAGAGGCAAACTGGGCTTTAATAGTAGAGTAAGTGTTGTGTGGACAAGACCCCACCTGGTTCTGGATACTGGATAGCCGAGGAAAACAATAGCCAGTCCCAATGTTAGTGGAGAAGAACGTGCAATCCACACTGATAGCAACCCTGCAACAGCCTGATATTATTCCTCGTGTAAACACAGCAATCAATTCTAGCAGTAAGCGGACATAACGAGTCATTGATTTCTTCAGCAGCCAAGTCTAGGGTCGTCCAGCTGTAGACCGACACAGCTCTATCTTTAAACTCTCACCTCAGATTTGGTTTATTTCACGTCCACTAACCAGATCACCATCATCATCACAGATTCCACACAAAGATTACCATCATCAACACAGATTTCACACAAAGATCACCATCATCAACACAGATTCCACACAAAGATTACCATCATCAACACAGATTTCACACAAAGATGACCATCATCAACACAGGTTTGCACACAAAGGTTACCATCATCAACACAGATTTCACATAAAGGTTACCATCATCAACACAGATTTCACATAAAGGTTACCATCATCAACACAGATTTCACACAAAGATTACCATCATCAACACAGATTTCCCACAAAGGTTACCATCATCAACACAGATTTCATACAAGGATTACCATCATCAACACATACTAGTATTTCACAATAAGATCACCATCATCAACACAGATTTCACACAAAGATTACCATCATCAACACAGATATCACACAAAGATCACCATCATCAACACGGATTTCACAAAAATATTTACCATCATCAACACAGATCTCA
>JAVFBW010124004.1:0-14532 GCA_034783835.1 Mopalia ciliata
AAAGAGGTTGCTTTCTGTTGCCCTGGTGTTCGCAGAGCTAAAGGGTAACGGGAAGCAGATTTGTTTGTGATGTTCTGCATTTGTGTCTGTCGTCATATAAGTGAAATACCCTTATTGAGTACGACGTTAAACACCAATCAAACAAACAAACAATCTAAAAGACACAAAACTATTCATTGTTTTAATACAGCTTTGGGAGCTGTGTCCCTCTCCTATCAGAGGGGTAGTGAATGTCTGCTATCTAGACTCCAGATGAATAGCCTTCTATTTTCGAAGAAGGCCGGGTGGCTGAGTGGTCTAGGAGGCCGGCATTTACTGCTGGCGATTCGGTGCCTAACTGAGGGTCGTGGGTTGATTCCCGGACGGGCTTCAACCTGCAAAATTTTCAGAACTAGAATCTGTTCAAACTAAGAAAGTGTTGTCCCAAAATAACGAAAATACTGTTTAACTTCACTTTCTAAAAGACACAAAATTATTCAAAAAACGTAATCTGCTAAAATTTAATTTATGTCGAGCATATTTCGTGAACGAGACCGAGCAAGACACTACGGGTTACGAACGAAATTAGATTTAAAAAAATACTTATTCAACACAAATAAATGATTTTTTTTTTTTTATAGTTTTCCATTCATACTGCTTGTACAAATGCAAGTACTGAATGCTCGTTTTCCAAAACATACCACCGTCTAGAGAAGTAATCGTTATTTTCGCTTTATAGTGCATCTCGTGTCACGTTTACAATGGCGGAAACTCGTACATGGCGCTCACTTACTGGATTAAACGGTGAATTTGTTTTTTCTATTTATTCATACACCAACAATACACATCAACAAAAAAATGTCTTTTTTTCGTGGTATTTTATTCATTTCACAAAAAACAAACAAGGCACGTGGGCAGACCCCAACACTAAAGAATTAGTTACATGTCTTAGGCCCTGGATACGAAACTCATGTGGTGTCCAATATAAGCTACCAATACTGTTTGTATACTGCGTACTCTTTCTGTGCGGGTTTTTATGGTACGATGTGATGTTTACTGACTATTTTTCTTCCTGTTTGTGCCATTGTTGTGCTTATTGTACGGAAAAATGATTAACCACATCCGAACCTCTGTCAAAATATTCCTGGTGTAGAGCATGGTGTCTCTGTTCGAAGTACAAATACGCAAGTTGGCATTTCTGGTCGAAGAGTAATTTGCCGTTGTTATTTTTATCGTTTCTTAACTACTATTTTCAATTTTTACACTCTCTCAATTGTTGGGAATTCAGAAAAAATGTTTTTAATAATTTTAGTTTGCAGCATATTTATCTTCATCAACAGCGCCTCTAACCCTAGCATTCATTTCACACTATCCATAAATTGTCATCAAGGTTTTAACCAAGTATTTTGTTTCTGCAGAACAGAAAAAGTAGATAATTGACTTTGTAAGACAACTTCAAACTGTATCACTGTCAAAACAATGTACATCTGAATAGCCCGACTTACTAGCCAGTAATTGTGAATACGTATCTTATATAGACTATACAGTATATAGAGATACCAGGTGTAGCTGTACCAAAACTTTAGAAATAATGCCTGCCTCTGAATATTAATAACGTAAATCCCAATAACCTAACTACCGCGGAAGACATTTTTTAAAGCGTGGTAATGCACATTTTATTAGAAGATGAAGTGCCGATCGGCCTCGAATCATGCTAGCGTTCTACTATTTCTACTAGGTAAGGAAGCCTCATGTAGCATAGCTAACTCGCCAGTGGTATCTCCGCGGCGAGAGAACTTAATTTAATAATGCTTATTAGTTCCTGTTTTCATTCAACATTATCTCTGTCAGGTGCAATCAGCATGCACTAAACTCTTTCAACACCTTCAATTTCCTTTGACTCTATCGTATCCCTTGAAAGGTTACCATTAAATTTACTTAAAATATGGCATCGACTTGTTGTTTCTTCATTTTATAAAATAACCCGAGGGTTACAGATATATACCTTCCTACGACCACTAGCAGCTGACATTTTGGGCGTGGCCAACCTTGTTCACGACGTCTCGTGACTAACACACTTGTGTATTACGGGTTAATAACATGTGTGAATCAATGACCTATAATATAGATCATTGGTGTCAACTGCCAAAGGTTTAAACAGTCGACTGTACAGGTCTCGTGACGTAGAACATTTGTCGTGTATTGGTAAATATCAATTCATTGTGTATTATTTTCATCTTGTTGGTGGAAAAATCTGTAGCTGAAAGTGCAGATCGATAAAAATTTTATAGACGTAAATTATGTTTACCAGTGTATGACAAAGTCCTATAGCTATCAAAACAAAATTGATTCAAACAAAATAGGGCAAGAAGACAGTAAAGTTTGAAACTTAGGTATCCATTTGTTTATTTTAATTGTCAATTGTAGCACAATTGTATTTTCTCAAACAGAAATTGCATCAAAGGTTTTTTTAGTCATATTTTACACCGCTTGAGGAGGTGGTGTGGTTAATTCAAGATATTTTGGAATTGCTTTGTACATAGATCTAGGGGGCCTCGTCACCCTATACATGTACAAGACCATTTCAAAACCTCTTGAAAGGTCTCAGTGATTAACAACAATTAAAGATGGTTGCTGAGATAATGACTGAGTAATACATTGGCAACGTGGATCAGATCCCCCCTGGTCTCGTTTCCACAAGGCATCCCTGGAATTATTCCTGGCCATTATTACATAATTTTAAAATAGTCATACATGTATGTGTTCTGAACACAATAAGCACGGAATAAATTCACGGATTAACTTTAAACTTTGAATATAGCTTTTTTTCTTTTAAGACAATGGGTCAGGCTGAAAACAAGATGGCCGCCATTGCATTATTTTACAATATTCATTACTGTATATGTTGTGAACACTTTAACTCTGTAACAAACTCACAGATTAACGTGAAACTTGAAATATAGTCTCATCTTATAAAGCCAATAGATGGGATCGAATTTCATTAAACTCCGTAAAACAAAATGGCCGCCAATGCGTCATTTTACCATATCCACACCTATGTTTTCTGAACATTTTTAGATCAAATTCACTGATTAACTTGAAACCTCGAAGTTAGCTTCCTACTACTAAGGCATTTCATTTAATTCCCCAAACAAAAATGTCCACTCAAATTCAGATATTAACTTTAGACTTCGCTTTTTCTGTTAATACTTTAGATGTGGTTGTATTTTACATTGCATATCACGCCAAAATTGTGATAAACACCATAACTTTTACTCTTTGGTTCTTTGAAGAAAAAAAATAGTTCTCAAACAAAAGTAGGAAAAGGGGATTTGACTGGGATTATGAGCATATATTTTCAAAAAAAGCCTCTAGTGGTGGACGTGCTAGCTGCTCAGCTTGTTTCTAACACCTTCGCCAACTTTCACAGCACAAAAAATCACTTTCGCCAACTAGGTGACCTACTGCGCCCTTGAAGGATGTCATCAAAGAATAAACTAAATAAGTTGAAAAGCTCAACCAAATCTATTTGAGTTAATAAGAATAGCGAAAAGATAACAGGCGATTACAGAAACAAATACATGTCAACTTAAGTGTGAAGACTTGCCCAGAAACGAAGTGAATGTAGAGCCCTTTCCCAATAATGAACAACTTAAAACGAGTATTGGGCCCGCGGCCGTGGCTTAGTGGTAGCGTGTGCGCCTACTAAACTGAACCTGCTTCGATGTACCGTTCACTGGATCGAGTCCGCCTGCCCACCATCAGGTATATAAGCTAGTCACATGTTGTGGCTCCTGCAATCGCGGGGGTGTTTTTTACAAGGTTTCCACCCGGTTTTTCATCGTTATAAGGCTAGATACAGTGTGAAGTGGACAACCCGTCGTCATATAAGTGAGATACCCTTGAGTACGACGCTAAACCCCAATCAAACAAACAAACATCGAACAAGTATTGGATTTGCTGATAGTCCGTGTCTCTCAATTAACTTCCCTTGAAACATATATTGATTTTAGTTTTATTATTGTATGTAAAGACATTTAATGCTGATAATCCATGCGTCTTAATCTGTTTTAATCAGGATAATCATACTTTTGCTTTATAATTTTACACCTTAAAGGGAAAGACAACTGTGTTTCGACCGTAACTTATTCTTTTGTTGCATATTTTCAAATACAACCATCTGTATTGCACTTGCAATCGCATTAGCAAAGCCGTTAATTAGTTAATTTAGAAAACGAAATAATAATAATAATAAAAGCTTTATTTAAAGAGGTTAACATTTCACAACAGTGATTTTCAAATGGTTCTCGATTCCTTGTTGGAAAACACGGTAGTTATAGCATCTAGATGTGGCTGTCCCGTATTGCCTGCACTGGTGGATGCTTTCATATAAAGCTGAAAGTGACGGATCCATCCCCAATTGAAACAACAAAAAACAACCGCTTGTACATATCAACCTAGTACTAAAAGCCAGATCTTTTAAAAACCGCAAGTCATGTGAAAACTTGCTAAACGTATGTGAAAGTCAAAGAGCTATTTCGATATGTATACAATAGAATAACACTGAGCATGGATAACCAAGCTTGTGTTTACGCTGTGTTGTTACAGAGGCCGTTCAATGCATCCATAAACAAACGGACACACTAGTGACCGACCGTGTTTTCGAACAATGAAGTCAGTCCCGCCTTTTAAATTAACTAATTAACAAATCTGTGCAATACATATTTTTGTCTTTGAAAATATGCAATAAAAATAATAAGTTAAGGTCGAAAACCAAGTGTCTTTCCCTTTAACCACTCTACTTTATGGCTAAAGTGGAAGTCATCCTATGATATCCCGGCAATGGCAGTTAATCTCTCATTAATCCACCAGATAGTTGAGTGGTGATTGTTGCGTTTAAAAAGCAGACGAGTTAACCATGAACATTGGCAATTATAATACGCTACTTGTGCTAAGTAAATACACTGTTGCTATTCTTCATACAAATTGCCCTAAGCCAGAGAGCTGGTTAATTAGTGAGACTTTTTATTTCATATTATAACCCCCTACAACAATTAACAAAACAGGCTTCTATTAATAATTGATTTAGAGGCAATGTTAAGTCCACTTCTTGTACGTTTATATTGCCAGTTTAAGTGGTAAATCTTCGGGGATAATATAGCAGCGGATCAGAGATTATACCTGAATCTTGGTTGTGTTTTTTGTTTGATTGGTGTTTAACGTCGTACTCAAGGGTATTTCACTTATATGACGACGGACTGTCCACTTCACACAGCCTTATTACGGTGGAAAACCGAGAGGAAACCTCGTGAAAACAGCCCCCGCGATTGCCGGAGCCACAACATGCGACTCGCTCATATACCTGATGGTCGACAGGCCGACTCGATCCAGTGAACGGTAAATCGAAGCAGGTTCAGTTTAGGAAGCGCACTCGACCCACGGCCGCGGGCCCCTGAATCTTGAAACTGCAATTAGTCAGAATGGTTAAGTGTCGGATTTCTTTATTATATCTAAGGGCTACTGGCAGTTAGAGTCGTTTTATCTTTGTCGGTTATTTCGATTGTGTTAAATAAAATTAGTCGAAATTCTTTGAAGAATGCCAAGGATGACATAAAGAAATTCAAATATGTTTACCTGGATTAAGAGTAAACATATCTTAGCTGGAGACTGAATGTCCCTATAATGGCTTATTTAAACATGACCAGGATCCGTCTAAACATAAACATCATGAAATATATACTGATATTAATGATTTGATATATTAATGGCTAGATTTCTAGAAAAATGTCAAAGTTGACACAGTGGTCAAATTTTTTTTTTTTTTCTTTTTTTGCAGATTAACCATTCCACCAAATCATAAGATAAAATATTGGATACTTACTTTTTCAATGCTGTGGGTAGCCATCGCAGATAGAAATTGTACACAGTTATGGCATGAGTGGATTGAAATGTCTTTCATTCAATCTGTTTTGTTTTTTAATAATGATTCTGTATACAAACATATCAATTAGTCCTTTATGTAGCTAATTTGTCTGAACTCGCCCAACCAGGAGACGACTGCTAAACTGTACTAATATAGAAATACAATGATATATTTTAAGTAGATCTGCTAAAACTATGTAAACTGCTTGAGACAGGTTATGCACAGAATACAGTAAAACATTTATTGGTCAAGAGAAAACAAAAAGAGATACCATGCACAAGACATTTTATTAGAATTTTTTTGTTCTTGGGATTTAATTATTTTGTCTGGATTTCGACAAATTTACAACTTCGTCTTGCAGATTTAAGCAATGTACCTTATTGAGTCTAGCGAGATACTGAACCTAAGAAAAGCTCAAATAAATGGATTTTATATTTAATCGCAATGAATTTTAGCTGGCTTATATTTTGGAACTCTCTCGCATATCAACCGAACAGTGCTGCTAAAATGTGACGTTATCATGTAAAAGCCTAAACCAGATTTCAGTCTTCCATATAAATATTTGTCGTCATCTCTCGGATATTGCGGTGCCCATATAGCACTGGTGTTAGACAAAGGGCTGCCGTTAACCCAGCTCCATTGTCCTTCTTCTTTTACTGCTCCAACGAGAACCCTCCTCTGTGCAGAGCTAAGATCTGCCAAGAAAGATAAAGTGATATTAAATCGGTCATGTTTTCTTTAAAAGAAAATGCTGAAATAATCAATACCGAAATTATTTCTGATTCCAGTATTACAATTCTAAGCCGCTATTAACTTTCCACTGAAGATTGTACTAATCTGTGTTCAAATGAGTAACTGGTTAATTTCTATATGTAATTATGTGTTACCCCCAAGCCTTATAACCGCTGATTCAACCAGAGTATACCTGTGCGATATAACGAGACACCGCCGCGCATGTCGCCTGAGTCCGTTTAAGTTGAACTAGCTAGATCTGACCTCTTACTATGACCATCATTGAAAAAACTTTTATGGCAAAAAAATAAATTACCTTTGTGTAATTTGGTTATGTGTTTGATTTTGGTGTAACGTACTCAAGACTGTTTCACTTATACGATGACAGATTGTCCACTTCACACTGTTCCTTGACTAATTATGGCGGGAAGCCTCGTTAACCGTGTTTGGTGTTCACCGTTTATATTTATGCAAGGGCCTTTTGCTTCTGATGATAAAATGTACCAACTGAGAAGTTAACCATATTTCGCATTTACGCGAACAACCTGGTTATGTAACGATATTTTTAGCCATAATTAACAATCTTAGTTTTTCTACAATTAAATGTGAATTTATTTTCCTTAAAAAAATGTTACCACTTTTATTAAGTATCTATTTTAAGAAGAAATATAACCTCATTCCTCAAAAGTTATTACAGTATAAGTAAGGAAAGCAATATTGCATTAGTAGTAAAATGTCATTGCTGTCTATATTTTACACTTATTACAGCATCAATTGTTGATCTGGTTTTGGCTTTAGTCTTTAACATCCTAGTTAATTGACAGTCTATTGCTGGCTTTTTCCATGAAGAAGAAAAAAACACTCATTTTAATTTATGAGGCCGTTGATAGGCGGTAACTGACGATAGCCGATCTCACACACTCTGCAAAGGGTTATGGCGATTGTTTGAACTCTAATATCGCGACAAATGTATGCGGTGCGGGTTCATAAAAAGTCCATGTTGACATCTATACAAATCTTATCAATTACAACAAAATTACACTCAAAAACTATCCAGATACAGAAGTTGCAAAACATATAAAACTGATGAAAGTAAATATGCAACCTTTTAAAGTGCTCAAGAAATCTCGAATGTGGAGAAACTTGTCCATGGTGTCCAAAGACATAAGCTGAGCTTCTTCTCTCAAACAATGTGCCAAGGCACTTGTTTGGTTAACCTTAAGCCGGCTATAGTATCTATAGCAAATATTGCTTGGAGGATGGTAGGTGTAATCTAGGGATCCACACACTCCAACTGAAAGAAAAAGACAGAAAACTTTGAATTAGTTTTTATTTGAACAGATTCTAGTTCAAAATTTTTATTTATTTTTTTTTTTATGTTGAACCCGACCAGGAATCGAACCGACAAACTTCAGAGTTAGGCACCGAATAACCCGCAGTCCGCCACCCAGACTGATAGTCTTGGGCTCGATTCCTTGCCTGCGATATTTTATGAACTTTAGACTAACGTTCACACTAAAATAGTGTTATTCCAAAATAACCAGCATGCTATGAAGAACTTTTGACCAAATTCATCTTATGGAAGATCACAACTCTTCTTACTTAGCAAAAACCGATCTTGCTAAGCAGTCTCGTCTGTACGTTCCAGATCAAGAATACTTTCCAGTTAATGTGAGACTCTGAAAGAACGAGACTAGGATAAGCATAATCCCAGTCGACAAGCTCACGTGTATTAACCATCAGGGGCCGATTGATTGATTGATTGATTGATTGATTGATGTTTTACGCCACATTCAGCGGTATTTCAGCTACGCTTAGGCGTGAACATATGATCAATTGATATCTGCCTAATACACCAAAGAGGTAAATCCAATCTGAAGCATCCTATGAAGCAAACATCAAAAAGAGAAACAAATCGAACCGAATAGGACACACAAGAGTGTTAAAAACATGTCAATATAGTAAACAGTTTAAAAAGGTAGAAATGAAAATTTTAAATATTCTGTTTAAAACTATGTTTCTAAAATAACTCGCGACTGATCTGTTAAATAACCCCGACGACAACCTCGCCAGCAATGTTGTCACCTTGGCGTTGACCATCCAAAGAAAAACAAATTGAACTGAAAAATAAATGCTAAAATATGTTAATATATTAAAATGTTTAGTTTTGGATCAAAACGTTGTAAATATTATGTGTGAAATCATTAAGAAATACTATTGTTTATTTTTGCGCATTGGCCTACTACCGTCACTGCGTGTTTTGTGATGATTCAACCGAGGGTGAAAATGCTTGATGTCTACCTGCCGCAGATAGTCGTCATCGCGAGTTTTTTTTCTAGGCAGTAGGTGGTGCTGGTTGGCTTTCCACCATAGAGGGAGGAGGTTCGATGTGAACCTCCATCCCTTCCAAGGCATCGAAGCGGTTGTCGAGAGTAACCGTCTCCGACACAAAAGATTTACTTGTTGATGGCTTCGGAGAGAGGGGTTCAACCCTCTCTACATATATTACATTAATTGGCTGTTCAAATTGAAATATTTTAACAGCATCTCGTGTGGCCTTGGAAGGGCGAGCCTCCGGACCAGATGGTTTCTTGGTCTGTGCGTCTGATTTATTTGGTTTTTTGTTCGTGCTTGTGGCTGTTTTTTTTTTTAGTTGGGGTTGTTTATTTGTACCAGTTTGCGTTGAAGCAGTGGATGTAATTAATGTTTGACTGGTGTTTTTGTCAACAGCAGAAGGTTCTTCACCAATTGGCCACGTAAGAGAGGTCTGTGTCGCAACAGACACAAGAACTTTCTTCGTGGCGTTGGCGTAGGACTGGGGTGATCCTTGAACATCCAAGACAGAGGCAAAGCGCCGTGCTTCGCTATAACTAACGTTTTGTTCTGTTTTAATCACCTGGATATGCTTTTCTTTTATGAAATGACTACAGTCTTTGGAGGAGGCCATGTGGTCCTCTCCACCGTTACAACATTTAATACCATTGTTGCACTGGAAGCCAGATGGTGTAAGCGAATATAACCTATTGAGGAACGGGCCCTAGCAGTGAACATGAAAAGATTAGATAGGCTTTCAATTGGTCCAGTTTTTGTAAACGAATGTTTGTATCCATGTTCCTCTGAACCAGATGCTGTTTTCTGCAGCCGTGGGCTTATGGATATTGGTAACTTATACTTCGAGGCGGTGCGTATTCGGCTTACTTTACACGGAGACATGCCCGTCGTGTGGTCAAAACAGCCATCACTTTAGTGGAAAACCCACAAACGGAAACAAAGTTAGAACCCGTTTGTCATCTATTGTCAATTTAGTACTGTGGTAAATGTTTGTGAATACAAAGATGTGTTTGTAGATTTGTTGTGGATTCCGTTATCCCAGAGATATCTTCACTTGTCCATGAACACAGGTGGTATATATTCGTCAATAACCAATGCCCACAGAGACGTCCCGTTCTAAATATTAGGGAGGGACCCTTAACTAAAACCTTGTAGTAGCGAACAGAAAAAGGTGTACTTTTTATTATTTGCTTGGTATTTTGAGCGAATAAATGTTAAACTTTGTATGTGAAGAATTCAATATCACAACTATACAATTCTCAACCATTTTGAAATCCATTTTTGTATATAAATGTTTGTTTGATTGAAATTTAACGTCTTACTCAAGAGCATTTCACGGATATGACGACACATTTAATGCACATTGTGCCTTGTTTATCAACAAGTGTCTTCGTTTTAGTGTTTAGAATAAATGAGCTCTATATAAGGCACCAAAGTCGCTTAAAACGGTTGTTGTTATAGAAGAGATAGTGATGACAACTTTACAGTGTGTTTTAAACATCATCATAAATTGCCTCTGGCAAAGGACATTTTGTTTGAGGAGTAGCAATGCTGTCTTTACTTAGCCGTATAGGAAAATTAACTTTCCAACATTATGGAAACGATTCACATCTTGATTATGCTAATATCAATTATTGTTGGAATGTGCCCACGTAATATCAGTCAAATATCCTTAAAGTTCTGTGTAAAACACAGGTCAATCAGTCAATCCTCACAAGTTTTAATATTTCGTTCTAAGCAAACTTTAAAAGGCATTAGCAAAAACACCAAATAAAAACAATGTATATTAATACTCACAGAATATCCTTACATAAAACAGCGTGCCATTTTTCGTCTCCCAGAAAGAGTTGGATGTGTGAAAGGCCACGGAGTTAATATGACACAACTGTTCTCCTGGATGGTGAAAAAAGGAGAGACAAGAATCCTCATATGTACACAAGTCTAAACACCTCGAGGCTGTGTGTATTCTCTTGAATTCTGCTAGGAGGTGTGAGGTAATTATCTTGTCTCTAACTGGGGATATAATAGCAATATTACCCCTTATATTGTGTTGAATCCGTAACTCAAACTGAGCTAAAAACGATAACATGAACAGCAACAAATTTCCCTGCGAAATCATCATTTACGTCCCCGTCCTAACAGAGTTGAACCAAAACTATATAGCGAACCAATTATATCTGCAACGTTAACGTCAAACGATGAAATGTCAAGCATCCAATGCCTTTATTTATTGATCACCGTATAATTTCAACTTTAAGCGGATTTCCGATCAATAATTTGTCGTCAGTTGGGTAACGTATAGTCAGTCTTGTCTTTTAAAGACATACATCTCACATTGAATAGTATTTCAATGTTTGGTCCCGTACTTGTGAAAAGACCAACATTAGAAAGGACAAATATTTAGCTTAGTTTATCCCGTTGCCATAAGACATGGAAAATGTTTTTAAAGAATAAGTAATGGTTGGCCTTGAAAAGCCATGACTTGACGCCGACGCACTGACCAAATTATCACCGGAATACACTCGCATATATTGCATGCATACCAAGACAGTCTCGACGAGTGTCAATTTACGGGCAATGGAGGTTTGTGGTATCTGTGATTATATACTGTTCACCGGATCAAGTCAGCCTGTCCAACATCACGTATGTTAGTGTCACATGTTGTGGCTTCGGAACCCTAGGGGTGCTTTTTAAGAAGTTTCCTCTGGGTTTTCCACCATAAAAAGGCAAGGTGAAGTGGACGCTCTGTCGCCATATAAGTGAAATACACTGGAGTACGACGTTAATCCCCAAATAAACAAACAAAACAATCCAAGTCTTCACTATGTTTCTGTCACCATATGGTGGCTTGACTGTAGGCTACCTTTTCTGACCCATCTTAATGTTAAAATATTTTAGTTATGAGTTATTAATTAGTTGATGCTCTCATGATCACCAGTATTAAGATTAAGATTCATTGTTATCGCAAAACAGAGACTGTTTCAAAAAATGGAAAAGGTCAAAGAAACCGTGTTGACCACTTGTGCCAAAATTTATTAAACTTTTCCAAGTTATACAAACGTTATCTATCTTGTTAGTTTGATTTGGTTTTAACGCCGTACTCAAAGGTATTTCACTTATAGGACGACGGATTGTCCTCTTCACACTGCACCTATCCTTATTACGGTGTAAAACTGGCAGAAACCCTCGTAAAAACCACACCCGCGATTGCCGGAGCCGAAATATGTGATTCGCTCATATACCTGATGGTCGACAGGCGGACTCGATGCCGTGAACGGTACATCGAAGCAGGTTCAGTTTAGTAAGCGCACTTAGCCATGGCCGCGGGCCACAGAGTCCGTGATTCATCAACATCTATTATCTCCAAACTATTGAAATATCATGATTTTCCTCACCCATACACTTTAATGTAATAACACTTCAGTTTGACTGGTAAAATGGGAACTGTTTTGTACATTTGCTCTGATGCAAACATATTTAAACTAGATCCAAAACTTGAATATAACAACACGAGAAGAAAAACAAAAACTCTCTTTGCACTTTTCATTCTTTTTTAATTAATCGTGATACCAATGTCGACCGTCTGCATTGTGGTGATCCAGTTAAGAACTGAACCAAGAGCAGTATTAATGGTATACAAACCTCACTGAGCAATATCCTTGACATATCCTCCACTGTTTCTGACCCGTTGCCTTGGTTTGGCGGTAAGCGTACCAAACTACTTATCATTCTATGTATATGTACCGAGTCTCCTGATCGACCTCAGGTATACAAGGAGTCACACGAGGTGACTACGGCATTTTAAGGCGAGTGGTTGGAGGGAGCTTCCTGTTGCCATGGGGCTTTCTGAGCTAAAGAGGAACAGGAAGCCGATGTGTTTATAAGGTCTTTGTATTGTCGTATGATGTTTTTCGTTGTTGCTAATCGGGTGATTTCCTTCTCCTATTACATTAGCAAGCTGTCATGTGAGTGAAATAACCTTAAGCAGACTGGGAAGTGGGAAATCTGTCGTCATGTTGGTGTAAGACCCTTCAAACAAATGGAAGTATCCGATTTACATACTGTTTCGAAATCATTTATATATTACCAGAAGTCTATTAACTGGAAGTATGTAACTGCCGTCCACGGCATTTTAGACCAGCAAGAAAAGTTGACGCCACATTTCAGACATGTGTCTTTACTTGTAAGGAACTCTGGATAATTCCATCCCTGATCAGCCACTGTGTATATCGATTGTTTTCGTTCTGACGGCTGGCTTAATATTTGTCAATTTAGTTGCTTGTTGTGGTTCATTTATCACTCAATGCACTAGGTATTCAATGTATTTCGTTTAGTTAGAAGCATTATGATCGAGGAATGCCAAAACTTTCCCACAATAATTAATTTTTAAAGTTGTGTTCCTTTGAATTTTGTGTGCTACGTCACATGATACGTTATTACAGGAGGATCCGTCCCTAGTGCCGGTTAGCTTATCTATATGGCAGTGGCATACTTCTGATATTACATTTATATGAATCTCTTTAGTTGTTAGCTGTTTTGTTTTTTTATTTACATTTCAAGTTACCATTCTAACAATTTTTTAAAAGATGGATGGTATAAATTTTCAACGCAGACCTTGGATAGATCCGCTGAAAGCCGCACGACAGCCTAAAGGTCCAGGCTTTTTTTACTACCGATTACACAAGCCGTCTCTAAATTCTTAAAAGAATATTCAAAGCCATCAAGAAGTATCTAACCTTTTTCATATTATTTGTCTAAATCAACCTGGGTTCAATATACCTAACAAATAATTGCAAATCAAGCTCTAGCTCTAGGAATCTGTCAATACTTCAATATTTTATGTGTGTATAATCTTCTTTTAGCTCGGCTACGTTGGTGAAGTATAGCAATTATTTCCATGTTAATGTTTGTTGAACCATTGATCAAAAGGTTAACCACATACAGGCTCTTGGACAAATATATCGGTTTTAGGAGGAGACATGTTTATTAATTGTTTACATTTTTCAGGGAAAAACGCGGTCTGAATAATATATGAACCGTATAACGATCCGATACAATTAATGGAATGCATAAAGCTTTCTTAAATATTTGTTTCCTCTATAATTGAGCAAGCAATAAAAATGAAAAAAACATTATCTAATATCTATCAACAAAAACTAATTATAAAGTATTAAAGGGAAAGAGAACTGTTTTTCGATCATAAGGTATTATTTTAAATGCATATTGTCAAGACAAAGGTGTGGATTGCAGGTGTATTCCCGTTTCGCCTACTTTTGTATATTTCGACCAAAAAAGCAAGTAGACGAAACGGGAATAGGTGTACATAGAGGGATTAGGATCGGAGTTTGTTTGTTTGTTTGATTGGTGTTTAACGTCGTACTCAATGGTATTTCACTCATATGACGACGGACACAGATACAGAACATCACAAACAAATCTGCTTTCCGTTACCCTTTAGCTCTGCGAACACCAGGGCAATGGAAAGCAACTTCTTTTCTCGCCTCTTACCATCGACCGAGGAAGCCGAGGGAGTATTCTGCAGGGCCATGGCCCACCCGCTCCCTCAC
>JAVFBW010124015.1:0-14532 GCA_034783835.1 Mopalia ciliata
AACCCCAACCCCAAAAATTACTCGTAAGTCTCGATTTTGATTCGGTCATCCTGTATATATGACCTTACAAAGAGAACGGGCTAACCGTGCGCTATCTTTGTCATAAGATCTAAGCTAAAGCGAGCTGTTACTAACGCAGAGTAAAATCGTTTACGACGAGAACCACATGCACACCTTACAAACAGGTGTGAATTTAGTAAATAGTGGTTAAGTCTATATGGGCAATAAGTTTGTTTATCTATACTTGTCATATGTCACCATAGCACCTGCTACAATGCAACTCTCTATCCGTCCATTCATGTCACACCTAAAGGTAATCTGTATAACACAAAGCTGGCGGAATATATCGTGTTTTATAGTGATCATTTTCATCACATTAACGCTCGAAGGCTGACTCTTTAAACTATATTAAACATTGCGACGTTAAAGCATAAGCTTTCGTTTTTTTTCTTCTATCTGCACTATATATGTTAAAAATTACGTTTAGTGTGGGTTGGCTTTTAAGGAACTAACCAACCGAGCTACAGCAGTTATGATAGAACGACCAAGTTTTTATCCACGTTACGTGTGAGAATTTACTGAAGCATTATGTATTTCGAAGCATTTTATACATATTTAAGTCTTACACTTAAAATAAGCGAGGGCTCCGCATCTAGTATTAGTTTAGTATATAATATTCACATTCGTTTATCTAATAGATTTTGCCAAAAGTGCCGGAAGGCAGGGGGCGAATGCGCTTTAGAATCACCTCCAGTTTTCTAACTTTTGTTTCTGATGCTGACAAAACAAATATGATGCAGCTAAACTGTCATTTACTGCAATCCAGTGTAATTTACTTTACCGTCTGATTAAAATTAATTGAAGATTGTGAGCGGTTATAATTAAGACCACAGCTTTGAAGCCATCTGCCAGCTAGTAGAAGCAATAGTTTAGTCACGAAGAAGTTGTTCAGAAGTACTGACACAAAGCCCACTGTCAACGGTGAATTGCATTTGATGAGAGCAAGTCTAAGTCCTCAGTGACTAGAACTCTATCGATTTCTTGGGCAGATAAGACCGCTCCATTATGGAGTGTTATTTCTCGAGACACTGAAACTGCCAAGGGGCTTGGCTTCCTTAACTTTCTAAGTTGTCCATGATCCTGAGATAATGCTCATCTCTAAACTGCTTTTGCTAATGAGATTCTACGCTGAACGGACCGTGAGAATATACCAACGACCAAACATGTCTCAGCCATGAACGAAAGCTGTAAAAATGAGACGGGAAAGACTCTGCCTTAAGTACAACTAAGTGTTTCTCGACCCTTCAAGTTGATAGGCTTAGATTAAGTCAGGAACACGTTCTTGGAGCACCCCATCCAGTGAGAAAAGCTCTTCTTTTCCCATTACCCTACTGAAGTGCTAAGACAGACCGCATGGAAACTATGTAATTTCAAACCAGAGAAGCCCTGGTACGGTACGGTCTGCCGTTGTTAAAGGACAGAGTGTCTAAATGAAGCCAACAACTGAACAGTCAGGGCGATCTCTGAATCTGGGCAACAGTAGATCCTATTTTCTCATTAATAAAGAGAAATGAGATAAGGGCGCTCCATATCATGGAATCCCGATTCTAATAGTTTCATCAGACTCGATTGGCTTCGTGCTATATTGCCAACTCTCCAGACGCCACAATGCGTGTGTGGAAGAAAATGTTGTTCCCGTGTAAACAATCTGCCCGCTACTCGTCTCTCGTGTAGCATCAATTAAGGTCGTAATGACTGGGTAACGGGTAAAGAGTACTTCAGCCAGGCATCGACTTCATTCTTCCCATAACAGCCCATCGCACGACAAGGAAAAATTAATTTTCACCTGAGTGTATGCTATTGGCTGGACGTCATGCCGCTGTGACTGGCCGTTCCGCCCGGTATCATCGACTTTTCCCGCATAGTTGTCTGCTGTGCGGACAAGGGCCTTTGACAAGCAGTTAGTATAGAGAAGTTAGCGTAGCTGGAAACACAGTAGAGAGTCATCAGTGGAAGGCTTAACGCCAGGCTCAGTCGCTAATCCTCAACGTCAGCTTCAACTCTCCAAAACGGATGACTGAGGTATTAAGTTGTAATTTGCTCTGACTGCGAAGGAGGAAACTTTTCCATGAGCGACTTATTGGCAAAATGCCGCTAATGCGTCGCTGTCTAAAATAATTGAACTTAGAGGAAGCTATGGAACTCGCATTGTTTGTTGGCAGAGAGGGAATGGGTGGGTTTCTTTCCTAGTATCTTAAGACTTTAGCAAAATTGGTACGGTGTCAAGAAATTGAAAGCGTTCAACCTGACATGGAGCGGCTGAAATTATGTAATGCTGTGTGATTTAATAGTACCCTTGGATTACCCGTTATTTCTGTTGTGTGTTGTGTTTTAACGTTTTTGAGCGCTAAAAATGATGGATAAAGTACAAAGGGATGAGGAAAATAACACGAAATTTCGCCGAAATCCGCCCCATCCAGCTGAATTAGAAGGATTGTTACCCAGGAATACATACGTAGAGGACACGATGAACAATCGGGTATATTCACCCGTACGAAAGGAACCCGCAGGGTTGTATGCGGAAAGTTTATGCCCACTTACAGATTCAGCTATAGATAGAGGGACAATATATTCAAACTCAGAAGTTTTTGATTCTTTGGAAAAACTTCGAATAGAAATTGAAGCCCTTCGTTCGTCCGTCTGTGCTCGTGTTAGAGACAAAGAAGACAGAGTTTATGAAACAATTGACACAAAACACCGGAGCCGGAAAAAGCCGGACAATAATCCACCTTCTAGTCGGCTAGTTCAAAGTGTTAAAGACACAGGATTTCATAGATTACGTTTTATCATAGACCCTAATATCGGTGGATTTAGAAGGTAAGTGACGAGGAATACGGCATTTTAAATCATTGCATTAGATCACAGAGGATATGTGTGTGTTTATCGCACTAGTGAATAAGTTTAATAATTTAATTACCTGTCTATATTAAATTAAATTTTTATATTTGAAAATATAGAAATTAACGAACATTATGATAGAATCTTCTTTGTATATACTAAATCATAACCCACTGATTGTATGTACGAAGATTATCTCAATAGCTATAGCATAGCTTGAGTTAACTAAACAAGCCACGAAAACAACTCCGTATCGCGTATGATGTACCCAATGGCTTAACATTTCCATTTAAATTTAACACACGGACCGTTTCTACAAATATGGTGATCTGCAAACCCAAACATTAAAATTGAAACTCGAATTTGTCTAGGTGATATGCAACACTTCCACGTTAAATACGTGTTTATAATCAAAGCGATGCAGTTCAATCAATTTCCCCAAGGTATAGTGCCATGCACGAATTTCCGCTTACTTCATCCGAGCAGAAATGAATGCGATATTCATGCAATTTTACTTGTATGAACATACATGATCTCACCACTGTGGCACGTGAATAGCCATTGTGTGTAATAGATAAGTTTGCTATGCCCAGTGTTTCCAAAATACCACAGAGTGCGTTTATTAAGTGAGTGGCTTCCCTGACATTTAGTGCTTGTTGGAACAATTACGAAATTGGACTGGGGCAGGTTTTAGCCCCGACGCGTCCACAAAACTCAGAGGAATTCAAAGGTTAGAGACACAAACATGCCGCCTGTTTGCCTTTATTGTCACACGTTTGGTGATATATGTACATGATACACGCATCCGCGCTTATTATTTTTTCTTTATCTTTTGATTTAGTTTCTCTCTCACTAATAGGTTATAGGACATTTATTGTGCGATACTTTATTAATATATAATGGACAACAAACACTCTAGCTTAACTCATAAAGATAAGAATAAATAACCATTTTATCAGTATATCCCTATCTACACATTATTTAACTTATATTTATAAACAACAGGAAAAACAATTTATTTGGCATGTTGTTTGTGACTCATATATGTATTGATTTCAGCGGACAGTATGTGTTTTGGTATGCTAACAACAGGAAGGTTGTGGAATTTCCCTGTTGTATCCAGGTTTCCTCACGAAACAATATTGGCCACTCATTTTAAATCGGGACATAATCCTTTTCATATAACATAAATAAATAAATAAGTCAATAAATAAATAAGTCAATAAATAAATAATTCTGTTTATCCATTATAAATAAATAAATAATTCTGTTGATGTAAAATCGCATAAAAAAAATAAGAAATAAAGAAAAGGAAAGAAAAATTAAATAAATAAACGAATAAATAAATAAAACGATATCAAAAGTTTGAGTGTAATATAATTTACCTCGCCTTCACTGTTTTAGTTTGGATAAATTTCTGTAGGTAACTTTTAAATTTTAAAATCTAAATATATAAGATTCAAACCATTTTATTCAACAAGCAAGATTTTACTTTTAACTTTTCTTAACTCTTTGCATTTTTCTTAAACAATTACATATATATATATAAAATACAAATATCACTATGAATGGTAAAACATATGTACAAATTATCATAGATGTAGTAACTGAAACTACTTTGTTTTGTATAACTTATATACTTACTTATATTTATATACAATATATTTTAGTTTTATATTTAGCTTAATTTAAAAAAAAAAACGCCTTACTCAACCTTAAAATTAAAACAGTGAAAAGTATTTTGCCTTGTGCCATGCAATATGTCAGGCACATCACTGGCAAAAACATTGATATGTACTGTGCCAACACTTCCAAAAACCATACCCCGTTATTAAATAATAACCTCACCTTCTTAGCTGTACCATTTTGTACAGACTCGGATTACAGAACAAAAGTTAGAGCATTTGGTAAAATATTGATATGTTTTGTGTAGATTTCATAGAATAACAGGTGAATTAACTATAGATGCTTGAATACCACCAGCTGTCGTTGCTAATTCTCGCTTTCTTAAGTATTGTGATTTAATAATTAGCAAGTAAACTGTGTACGCTAACGAATGGCCCATGGCTTCATTAACACGCGTGTGAAGATGATTAACAAGTAACAGTCATGAAGGTATTGTCGTGCGCACGCCACATCTATAAACAGGTATTGTATTCTTCCATTCTCCGAGGAAAGGCAATAACCTATAACTGAACGTCAAATATATAGGCCCATACAGGACTTCAAAAATATACCAATGTGATCTTCATAGTACGGTTAAATATTTACTCTATATACCCTTAAAGTTCTGTATCATTTCTAAAACAACAGCTCATTACTTGTACCAAAAAAATAAGTTTATAACATTATGTCAAAAATATAAGGCCATACAGGACTTCAAATATATACCAATGTGGTCTTCGAAGTGCAGCTAAATTTATTCTATACCCTTAAAGATTTGTAACATTTTAACAAATTATTCTAGCAAATAAAAAATCTATAACGGTACCTATAAATACAAGGCCATACAGGACAATATATACCAAATTTATCTTGATGGTAAAGTAAATTTATTCTACACCCATGAACTTTTGTTAAATTAAAACAAAAAACATTTCTTCTAGCAAATAATAATTGATTTATTTATTTATCCGGTGTTGGATCAACAGAATTTAAGCCGAATTATAGATCATTGACCAGCATTATTGTGGGAGGAAAACTGGGTAGTAAATTAACCCAGAAAACCCACGACCTTCCGCTGTTGCTGGTATACCAACCCATATACGGTCCACGGGAATCGAGCCCGCGACCTCTCCAGGAGGTATCATGATCATAGGCTTATAAGCCTATAAGGGTACTCACAATATCAGGCCATACAGGACTTACAATATATACCACTGTTATCTTGATAGTACAGTTAAATTTATTCTAGAACCTTAAAACTTTTGTAATATTAGTTAAAAAAGCATTTCTTATACCAAAACAGACAGCCTATTTGAGACATATTAATTTTAATATAACTTCCATGAAACACATTATATGAATTTTTCTGGATATGTCCAAATACATAATACCAATTAACTGGGCTGATTTGCAAAGATAAAAGGAGAATCTGAATGTCCATATTGTTTATAGTCTTCTCTCATATTTGATATGTGTAACATGACGTATATATTTACTAGCAATGCATTAAGTATATCGTTCATATCTGGTTGCTATCCTCTACATGTTTAAAACACACTAAAGGTTATACATATACAGTGTATTATGCATCAGCCCAAAATAGATATAAGACGAATATTTATGTGTTGAAACAATATTCACAATCCATGTAAATTTTCTTCGTCAAAAACTTAAAGAGTCGCGAATTCATTCCACACTAAAGACATGAAAACTATTAGTTTCCTATTTTTATCAATATAAAAGTAAAACATTCTGAGAAAGTCCTACAACAGTGAGCAGAATATAACATACCAGAACATATTTATGTACATATCTTCTTTATATAATATACCGCACAGGGAACGTGAAAATTACGAAACATGCTTATTTATTGTAGATTTATTTATATACATTGCACATAATTGTATAATTATATGATATACTTACAGTATATAGTATATATATAGTAAATAAATGTAGACAAAGATAAATTGACATACCTACATCGATATTTTAATTCAAATTTATTTATGAGTTTACAATATTGATTAATTTCCTTTGTTTTTATCTAAAAACGAGCTATTATGTTTTCAGTCACATCATTAAAAGTAAGCGATTTTAGATTACTACTAAACAAAGTATCAATAAAGCAATAGTTATTTTTATTGTAGACTATGAAAGTTCCTGCGAATCGTGGTACTGTAATCTGATATCTGTGTATGGCAGAAAATTACTCATTAACTTTATCGGATGATTAATTTTGATATGATAGGCTCTGTTAAACTAAAAAGCCAAATATTTATTAAATGAACCTTATTGAGTTGTACTGCATTGAAAAAAATTGCTAACATTGAAATTATTGTGTTAATGTATTATCACCTGCCTTCAAATATATAGAGAACAATAACCCCACTCGATCGAATAATATCAAACGTGTTGTTGTATGAAGTTAATGTACACGTTTATGGACGTTTATGCGGATAGAACAACATGCTGTCATTTCGTGTCGCATGACTCGGTGCTTGCCCTAAAAGCTAGCGCCACACCAGCTGTCACTCCAGGAGGTATGATGATCACTGAGTAAGCCTAGCAGTACATACAATAGATGCAGTGTGTCCCAATTTTTAATTTGAGACAAAATTAGGGTAACATGTTGCACAACAAGACTGCATTTCAATTACATAAAACTGACCAAATGGCGTGTTTTATGTTGAAGTCCGCAGACTGAAAAATGGTCATCCGAATGGTTTTGGATTCTCTTAAGTCTTGTTCCCCTCAAAAATAACAAAATAAAAGCACATTTGTGTTAATTTAAAACGTGATAATATCTTATAAACAATAAGTTTATTTTAGTTCTCTAGCCCTGAAGTTGTTGTTAATACACCCTACATGTGTAAGCACTGATAACTAATTTCCCTATCACAGAAAATTGTAATTAAGCTAACAAAGCAATGAGCAGTTTGTTTGATAACCCATTTTTTATGAAATGTTCTGTTATCTAATTTTGAAAAAAACCTTCCGTTTCTCTCCTGACTGTTATACAGTTTTTATTGCATTACTCATAAAATAGTTAACTGTTAACAAAATAAAAGCCTGTTTCAATGTTAACGTAAAACGTCATAGTAACTTGACGTCACTTCCTAATTTTACTTTAGCTCTCTAGCCCTGGAGTTACATCAATTAATTGAGCACGATATCATTCTGAACTATCACTATGGAGGTTTTTAACAACTCCATAGTAAAAATGCATTACATTGCCGTATACATACCTACTCGATGGCACAAATAAATATGGCTTGTTCTTAATTTAATGGCCAACTTTATAGTTCTGATTGAGTGAATGATTGGTGTTTAACGCCGTTCTTTATGCTATTTCACTTATATGGCGGCGGTGTACTTCTAAAGAGTGAACAGCAACTAAACCATTATGTATAGTGTTATATACAAATCGTATGTAGGTAATAACTGTCCTTCCATTGCAAACGTATAATTTTGAATGTGGAATTATCATGGAATATGAATATGGTTCTAATTGAAGATGTGATTCTGGGAGTTATCTAGAACATAAAATGATTCATCGATTTTAATTAATCTACCTCCCTGTGCCAGTGTGATAGCGTTTAGAAATATATAAATATGTAATAAACTTGGATTTGCTATGTTCAAATTTGAAATCTTATCTCATTGATCCCAAACCCTATTACCAGCATATTATTGCCTATAATTGTATGGAATCTTAGAGAACATCAATGTTAAGTATATTATTATCGGTATCAATTTGAATGTGAAGAATACCCATAATGAAGACAGAACAGGCCGAATCCTGGCTACCTTATTCAGACTCTGCTTAGAAACGGTTGTTGGATAGCTTCTAGGCAACTGTCAGTTTTCCTAATGTTCACGTTAAGCTTACTCGATGATTCGCCTAGAGTCTGATACAAGCCATGACATCAAATGCAATAATTACGACAGACAACTGAATGTCACTGGCGGGCAAAGAGCACAATTTATGGGTATTGGGGAGAAACCGAAACGACTGACAAGGTTTTTAAAAACTTCAATTTCACAGTGAGCTTCGTGATCGGAATTGCTGGCTTAGGGACAAATCTCATTAAAGCTCATTGTCCGGACGGTCATTTTGGGCCGCCATTAGGATGCTGATGCGGTACAATCGATTTGTGGCAGTAATGAAGTGTGAAGTTTTGTCGATTGCTATGTATTCGTGGCATTACCCTGCTATTAGTCTCTCTGTCATTCCCGGTGGCACGCTAACATAGAGCTACCTCAACAATAAAAGCTGAACGACAGCTCTTTGAAGTCACTTCAACAAACGAGAACAAAAATAACGCATTACTTTAACTTTTTGCACATGGACAGCGTGTGGAATACGGATTGCCTGTAGGCGCGTAATTCTGTACTGCGCATGCCAGGTCAATTTTCTCTGATGACGGGAATCAGCTTCCACCCAGGACCGGAAGCTGTCTTTCGATATTCGGACTATGACGTTATGAAATCGACGCCAGCTTCCGGCAAATCGACACTTCTATTGGAGATGAGAAACTTTTAAGATGACATGAAACGATCATAGCCTGTAGCAACAAACCTTCAAAAATGTCAGTGGAAATTTTCCGGGATGTCACATCCGGCTGTCTCTTTCCCGACATAGTTTATAGCGTCATTAGCTCAGAAAAAAAATTCAAGCTTTGTTTTCGTGGTTTGAATAATTTTTAGCATCATTAACCCGGAATAAGTTCCCTCTTTATTTTTGTGGGTTTGAACCATTTGTTTGCAGTTATTGCTGGTATCTTGTCTAGTTTAGAAAAAAAAAATATTAGCCACGAAATCTACTGGTCCAAAGTTGTAGTATTACAACTCTAAATCAACATATTATTTTTTCAAAGGCAAATTATACTACGGACTGCTGCCTAAGTGATGTATACGGGTACACTGTTTGGCAGAAAAGAGAAAGATTTTATTAATTATGGCATTAATCTAATAAATTTTAATGACTAACTCGACGAGGATTTATTTAAGTGGGTACAAATGTTTACTGAACAATTCTATCAGCTTAGATTGGCACAAATGTGCCCTAAGATGCCCGGAAAACTGCCCAAGGGTTGTAGCTATGGAAACACTATTTCAGTTAGCTGGTTGATTAGACGCGTTTGCCATTCCATCCAAGCAAAACGTGTACTATGCTGACACGATAGAATCAAGCTCATCCCGGCAATGGCAAAGGCAAATGAAGTGTTTCGCTTCCCAAACCCAATCTAGAAGAGAGAGCGATGGGCCGTAGATAAAGGTCATGTGCATTGTCAAATGTGTTTTCTAAATCAACTAGTTAGCGTTCATCATCTGTACAAATTAAGTCTCTTGCTGATCAACCTATCTCATTTATCAAAATATTAATCTGTCTGAGAACTGGTATCCTAGTTTTGGTCGACTTTTATGGACACGGCTCTGTGATATTGTTCAAACATAGTAATAGTTACCTTTATTGGCGTTATTTATGTTTATAGTGTATGTGATTACAAAGCCCCTTCAAAACAAACATGTGGTAGCAATGTTTATAACAAAAATATTGCTGATGACTTGATTATCATATTCCTACGTCAACGATTATTTGCCTAGTGAATCCCGTTTGGCTGATGTAAGAGTGAGTGCATGACCAAACCCTAAGCCAAACCATTAAGAGAGTGTGATGTCTACGTAAAATACAATATTTCCTGCAGTAAAACATACCAAAAATTTGGCTAGGTCTCAATTCCGCACGACTCCAACGGTTAAGTATTCTGTATTATTTCCATTAATCACCAGTATTGATATTCTAGCTGTTTTGGCGTGTGACTGGTGAGAGTGACAATTGTATTAAGCTATGATGGACGGCCATAACCGTGTATACAAACAGCCACTTTGCTGAATGATTAGCTGACCGACTGTTTGACAGGAATCGGTAAAATAGTCCACCCTTGATCCAGTCGTTTTAATCTGACGATGGCATGGCCCAGCATCCGAGGCTCCATCGGCAGTTCCTTCCTGGGCCAAGACGCCACCATTCATCACCCCCAGTAGGCTGAACCGCCGAAGACTCCAGCATTATCAAGTCGACCTCTGAATTGCAACCGGTCACGAGTCGATTAGGATTCAAGATGTGGTTATGTTTCTCTTACTCCTGGACTGGTAACATCATAACCCTTGCTCACTGATCATTCACACCTTTTAAGGAACGCTTCCATTTTGGGAAGTGAAAGCAGTCGACACATTTCAGATCAGTATCCAATAACCATCATCCTTCTTCAAACTTGAATATTTTAACCAATGAAAATTTGTCTTATACATCCACTATGTGTCAAGCAATCGATGGCGATGAATTTCAATGGCCAGAGATGCTCCCATCGTGTCAGAACTCAATCCTCTGGGAAATCACCCGAAATTTTCACCGACTTAATGACTTAGAAAAAAATCGATTGGACGCAAACTGCAGCGTCTTTCTCGGGCCAAATACTACATCAATCATCGCGTGGGTAAACTCAACGTATTCCCACGGGTTTGTGTGGCCGTGTGTAGAGGAAGAATCAAGCACGAAGTCTCATCCGACGTTGTCTTTAAGAAGAGAAGATACCGATCAAATTATGCTTAAGCTAATCAATAATTTCTCAAATTGTTTCTGATGTAATCTCATTGAATTGTCCTATTAAAGAAGACTAAGTAGGCTTGCTAATCGTCCATGGAAAGATTGCCGGTAAAAGACTTTGCTTCAGGGATACACTGGCCGTACATATCACAGCTATAGTATAACGGGAAAACATTTTCATTTATAACTTAATAGCCAGATCTTCCTCTTTGCATATATATTGGTCAATATTTCTACTGTCATTGATTGATTACCTTTTGCACCTTTCGGGTGACTAAGAAACGCGATGCTTCATTTAAATAATCTTTTGTGTTTCCTTTATGCTTGCTCAAAGAAATACCTATTTACTACAACTGCTAATGTACATTAGACTTAAATGATTTGTAATTTAAAATAATTTAATACAAACATGTCTGGTTGTTTATTCATTACGCTCATATAACAAAACAAATCTTGGTTTAAAAGTCTATGAATGTAAAGGAAAAGGACAGAAACCTCTTTTCATGTAGGGGAGACATTTGAACGAGATGGAATGATCATGAATTTTTGAAAACCCAGGAGACCACGAGTTTCCAAAGAGATGGAATTACATTTAAAGCCTGTCCTGACTAGGAAGAAAATGCTGTGGTTAATGGAGTGAAGGGCATCCAATATACTTTTTTATAGAGCAATGTATGGATTCTATAGAAATCTATAGAAAATTTCAAGTATTCAAAAAAACACTACCTTTTTTTCTTTCTTTGGTACGTTAACAGAGTATTATATACAGAGCATCATTGTGGATTACAACGTAATATACATTTGATTTATACTCTTGATTATCAGTTCATGTTTGTCTTGTGGTAATGTGCTGTACCAGCCACTAATGTAAAAACAAATCTCAATATAACCATCTTTCATAATCATTTTTGTTTCATTAAAAAAATACACCGTCTTATGAATGATCAATTTATTGAAAGTTAACTAAATTTAATAATATCGTAGATCATTTTTTTCTTGTGATTTCCAAGGAACTTACCTTATGGTGTGTTTATGTAATACATTTTTGCGATGCTTTTTCGCTTCATATACCATATTCTCAGTTGGCTAAAACATAATAAAGAGTGCAATTCGAACCTCTTCCGATGCATGCATTGTCAGGAATTATGAATAAAAAGCTGTAATGATTGTTTAATGGACGTATAATTTGCGGTTGTACTGCAAATCGTTCAAATTATCCAAAATACAAGAAATATCCAGCATTAAAGTCAAAGATCAAACTAGTTGGATAGGGGGATCAGTTTTCGTCTCGCTGTTGGTTAGCTATCGATTGTATTTAACATTATTATTCTTATCAGAACATCGTGAAAAAATGTCCTTGTAATGAAAACAAACTCAACTCACAGTGATTTGATGGGTAATCTATTCTAAATGGTTTGGTAGTAAAACGGATCTTAGCAAATATTGTTCCAAGCTGATTAATTCTACGTCTTGCATGCTGGAGTCACTTTAGTTATATCGACGAACATTTCTATCCGATAGGATTGTTTTCTGGTTTAATGGTCAGAACTGTAATAGTCTATTAGCTTGATGTTTCCACCGATCTGTGCAAATCTGTATAAATTTAGAAGTGTTATCTTTGTTTCCGAAAGTCTGTTCAATAACATCAGTTAAAAGTCTTGTTCTCTGCATGCAAATTATGGAATTATTCAAACTATAGACGACTCAAAGACAAAGTCTATGCTTTTTTGTATGCCTTAAGCTTTCTATTATTTCACAAACTAATCGTGAAAAAAATTATTGAAAAAGGACAGCTAAAAACTGCAGGTCACTACAAGCTTTATTAGAAACATTACATAGATTTTGTTTGTTTGTGTGATTGAGCTTTTACGGCGTACTTAAGATTACTTCACGCATATAACTTAACCAATTTCAAAGTCACTTACAACAAGAATCGACAAAACAGGACTCTCGCAAGACACTAAAAGGACACCACAAACAGATCAGCTTCATTAAGCTGCTAACATATGAGCTTCCTCCCATCGACATTGTTCTACTTGATACATTTTAAAAAAACGACAATTGTGTCATTATCATAGTGCATTAAAATTGAGTTAAAATATTACAGCCTTTTGAAAATGTTCTTGACAGGCACATGTTATAGATGTAAATCAACAGTGACTGCTAAGCGTGTCTTCTTATATTTCACTTAACCAACGGGGCATGGTCGCCATAGCCAGGAATTAATAGCCTGGAAGACAGGACGTTAACACAGATTATTTCTGAAGATTTTCTTTTCGGATGTCATACATAAGGTGGTTTCAATAAGGAACCATATTCGCCGAATGTATATTACTTTGTTTAAAAGGTTTTGAAAGAAAACAAAATTGAAATGGGTAAATTTTTAAACAAAACTTTCAATCGAAAGTGACAGGGGAAAGCTGCCAGATGGTACGCATGTCATTCTGTAATGTCTTTTCGATCCATTGCGGAAATTGCATGGCCTGTTGAAGTAACACCATCTTACAGCGATTCGTTTCTTTCGGGAAACTGGATTTTCTCGGGATATTGTTCCATGCCCTTCTATCTCATTCTCTTGATGGGCACTAGAACCTGGACTAAGCGAATATTGCGTTGCACGTGGCCTACAAGGTTTCTAGGCGTCAATGGGAATAGTAGTGAGCCAGTGAGACGGTCCAGCGCTAAGGAAGGCAACGAATACAGCGTGAATCATGCAGAAATTTCCCTTTCCGATTTGTCAAACAAAGGGCGCCTATCTATCCCAAAGTGTCAAAGGAAGCAATAGTTCAAAAACAGGATAATAACTGTTCGCTCTCTTGGGGACCAGGAATTGAAATATTTCTGTAAATTATCAAGTTGTGCCTACTTCCAAGAGACTTTTGTGTTAAAATTCGCCAGTAACAATTTCTCTGGAGTAATATTTAACTCGAAATTACCATATTTCATTACATTCAGTTGTTATTCTTGTGTCATTATTAGTATCAGAATAATGTTCTTACGCAGAAAGTATTGCTGGATTGAATGCATCGATAGATTATGAATATCTTTCTAGCACCCGGACGTATACAATCACCAAGAAATAATACGATATTAGTCCCTTGGTGTTTCTCTCTAATTGACTTATCACTTTGGAACCCAAATAGTAACATCATGTATTTTTACTAGAAGAGTTAATTGCCAAAAGAAATGTTACATATACAAAATAAATAACAAATGGTTTACTGTATATACAAAATATATATACAAAAATGTGTTCTAACTCTAGAATAAGTTCTATTTAGAAACTTGTCTGGAGGCTTATCTAGAACATGAGATGATTTCTTTAATTAATCAACATCATTGTGCCAGTTTGATTT
>JAVFBW010124037.1:0-14528 GCA_034783835.1 Mopalia ciliata
GTCGAGATTGTTTTATAATAACACTCCTGTTGTTATTAATAAACGAAACTATTATATTACAATTTTATAACAACTTGTTAAGCCATTGAATACTCGTCTGTTGCTATTAACAAATAAGGTTGAGTTGTCAAATGAGCGTGTAGTAAATTGATCCCTGAGGGTCAGATGGGATTTTAAAAATATTTGTCATGTAGTTTTATATATGTCAGTACAGCTATCTACCGAGTATTGTCTGTCGGAGGTAATAAGGTATTCTCGTTAACGTGTAGCAACACAAATTCAGGATATCGATTCGTAAATCTTTCAGAAATAGTACCTAGAACTTTCTCAAATTGAAGTAAGGTCTGTTCAGGTTCTGTCAATGTATAAAGTTTGTTCTGAATAAAGGCCCATTGGTGGGAAGAAAAGCAATCATCTTCCCAAGACAATTGTCATAACGAACTTCATCTGTTTTATCCTGAAGACAAGTTACCTTAACTATTGGTTCTTTGAGAGGCTGCTTTAATAGACAGAAATAGTAACTAGGTAATCTGATTAAGATCTGTAGTCTATAATCTTATAGATACTATCTGGTAGCATGTGCGCTTACTAAACTGAACCTGCTTCGATATAGCGTTCACAGGATCGAGTCCACCTGTCGACCATCAGGTATATGAGCGAGTCAAATGTTGTGGCTCCGGCAATAGCTGGGTCGATTTTACGAGGCTTCCTTCCGGTTTTCCACCGTAATAAGGCTAGGTGCGATGTGGAAGGGACAGTCCGTCATCATATACGTGAAATACCCTTGAGTTTAACGTTAAAACACAATCACTCAATCAAACAATATAGATACTATCTACCCTTTTTTATGATGAATATAAAAGTCGATAAATAAATTATGTTTAAACCAATTTTTTGAACTTCTAGTAATTCCTCTATGAAATAGCGATGCATTTCTTTGTAAGATTCTAAATGCACATTTTGTTAGAGTTATGAAAGCAAGACCTTTCATTTTAGTTCAGACAAAACAACGAATACATCATTGGGTATCATTTTATCATGTGACAATTTGGATGGACAGGCCAAACATTATTTCCAAATATACACGATCAAGATAACAGCTAGGGTTTTACTGCGAGTGAGTTAGTGAAAAATATCGTCTATATAACTTCCCATCTTGACAGTTGAATTAGAGACTGGCTTTATAAGATCGCAACAGCCCAATTTGCTAGACGAAGATGGTCGATAAATTATCGGTAGATCTTGTTCGATTATACGATAGTAGCCTATCATCTTAAGAGAAAATCATTCTAATCGGCAATTTCTTGTCAGTATCCAATGACCAGTAATGTTTCCCGTGACATCCTTTAATTTGATACTGTCTCGGTTGGATGGAAATTACTAACTTAATGTATCTCGTCAACGAGCAATGCCTTCTTGATATATCTCATTAAAACCCAGCCAAAATTATATCTATTACAATGGAATATGTGATAATTTGCATTTTCTTACTCCCCCCCCCCCCCCCCCTTCCCGCAAAAAAGAGGAAATATTGTTCAAAACATAGTCACATTAGGCCTAGTTTTGAACCCCATAAAGTATCTATTCTTATTACCCTTCCAATATTATGTAATTACTGGGACAGACATAGTAAAAAAGAAAGCTGCAAATGACACAAGACGCGTTAACGCTGTTAACGAAAAGGCGGTCTGCAAATAGGTTCTGGAGTATTGATACGTAATAGTTCGGTACAGCTAAACTCGTTATTTTTGCTGCTTGAATACCATCCCATACATATTTTCAAACAAGGAGGCAAGATACCATATAACTGATAAATAATTTGATCAAACATAAAGTGTTAATTTTTTAAAATAATAAATAACTTTTGAGAAATGACAATGTTATCAATAAAACCCTTAAATAGTTATCACAAAGTATGTAAATTGGTTATTTTGGGGTAGAATGTTCGGTATAATTGTGTTTAATCGGTCAGCCATGTGAACGCTGTATGCATATAAGGCACTACAGTCAGTTTCATTTCTTTTCCGTATAAATATGCCAGGTCCCCCACACACGACGGAATAGCATGTATTAAAATTCATAAGTGTGTTCACATCCTCTTATATTTTAACATGACAAGGTTCTCAAATGCAAAGAAACCGGAATCGCGTCCCAACATGAGTTTTCAGGTTAACGACTGGGCCCAAATCATTTCAGTGAAGATAAACAATTTGTATACGTTCAAAGCAAGCACATTCGGACGTGTTAACTTTAAGGTTAAGAATATTGATCCAAACAACCGCATGGGAACCACAGTTCACAGATCACAAACAACTACTAGCATCTACTCTACACGATTGACAGTTGAATAAAGTCTCTGCGTAAATTACCGCTGAACCGGATGACACCAGTGGCAATTATTAGTGTTTCCCAAAGAACATCAGCACAAGCAATTTGGGGTTGGAGCTGACCATACTCAGACAAGGAGACCTTCAATCAGTAGTGTGTGTTACCATTCGTTCATAATATATTGGCAACAAACCAACTTCAAGTCTTTGTATGACCGTTACTAAAAGTGCTCTAACGAGAAATGGTTGGTCCAGTGCTGAAAATCATTTTATTTTTGTTCGCATGTGGTTGTATACACATTCAGTTCGCTTACTTGTGGCTCAAATATTCGAAGGAGTATATACAGCATGAAAATTCATCCTCCGAAAATGTAATCAGTTCGTACCGAAGAGGATGTCGTACACACTAATTTTTTTTCGGTTTAAAAATGCTGATTTGGGGTGACCTTAAGTGTGTCGCAATATCATGGAATGAAAATAAGAGTCTTTCTGGTTATATTACAGGTTGTATACTCACCAATATATTCCGTTACATTAGCGTTATTAGCCCGATGACTCCAAGTTACTTTCTGCTATTTTATCTATATAATAAAATCGGTTTATATTATACTCCTGTTAACTTTATAGTACACGGTTTTCAGTCACCACGTTCATGTGAATGGATGTTCTTAGTTTCATAATCGGATATATAAATCAATTTTATAACTTGAAATATTGAAAGATGTTACAGATTGTGACGTTCTAAATTCCCACGACCACGTTAAAATAAAGCAAAGTAAAAACAAACCCACAGCATGGGGTAAGAATGCTCAAATGAGCCACATTACGATACAACATGTAGAACAGAAATACCCGAAATTAAATACAAATCGACAGGTATGGGCGAGAGGAAGTAAACTATTTGGAGCATCGTCTGCACAGCTGGATTTAGAGATGTCCTCATTAGATAGCTATCTTCGATCGTGACACCGAATTTTCCTCATCAGCGAACGGTTCTAACGACATCATTACAGTATTCATTTTGTCCATACCTGGATAAAACTGATTTGTTCTGGACAATTAGGACAATGTTCTGATCGATCATCTTCAATTTAAATGATGTCTATTATCCCAAAATAATTTAATTTACGAAAAACGTATAATTCTAGCGTTTGTTGAACAAGTATATTGTTTGTGCTATACTGAATTTGTTAATGTTATATTGATTTTGAACTGACTATTATTAAAAGAAGTTCTCGCGATAAGGAGAAACAGACCTTGTCTAACCAAAGCATAAAAGCCACTAAAGAGTTGGTTTTGTTTAATTGATATGATTGACCTATTCACCACCTATACATACCATCAACATTAATGTTGTGTTTTGTAACATATAATGTTGGTTGTTGACCATTTTATTCACTGTTACACAAGTAATGTATAATTCTGAAAACGATAGCTTCATTTTGACACAATATTACAGCATTTATTATGACATCATCAGGGTATTTGGTGCTAAACTCTTCAGGGGAACTAATGATTTATTTACAGTTAATGATGATGTCGAGCAACCATGAGGTTCTCTGTGTTTGGAATTACACTACAGGTGTATTATGTTATATTAGATTATCATTCTAAGTACACGTATTGCCCAGTTTCGACGTAATTTAATTTTATTTCCCAAGGGAACATTTGAACTGTTTATGTTTTGGTCGCCAGAAACATTTATGTCAGCACATTGAATTGATTACTGTCTGGCAATTTCCACGGCAATAAAGCTTCAGTGAGCCTATTATGTGATCTTTCTTGAAGCCATACATCAAGTGATACGGGCTTATAAAAGAGGACGGAATATTTCCTCAAGACATAATTGCAAGTGTCTTGGAGACCCGCTGGGCTTAAGTATCATAGTTTGAAATAGGTTATTCGTTTAGATCAAACGTTGAGACTGTCTCTATAACTCCATCGTTACTTGATCTGAGGCCAGGTGTCGACAGAAAAGGACACAAAGGATAGCAGCGTTTACCTTTCTGAAAGTTTTTCTATGGAAATGGTTATATGTATTTTTGTTGACAAAAGCACTATTGGCTTTGGTATGAACTTCAATCATACGGCTTGACGATTCTATTCCGTTAATGACTGTTGAGTGGGGTATCTAAATATGTGTTTTGTTCGATATTAACGGAGTATAGGCTCCAGTTCGCACATCTGTCTTACATATAGGAAGTTAAGTTGGATTCTCTTCCCCGTCAATTACATTTGTACTTTACTAGTAGGGATTATATCCGCCGTAATACGGTTTTCAAGTTATTTGTGGAATTTACGATCTGTAAGTTATAGGCAATTGATTGATTGCTGTCCGTTAGTTACTTGAGCATTCTGCGGTATTTTAGTGATACACAAAACAAGGTTCACATTGGACAAAGAAAAGTTTATTGATTTATTATTGATTCGTGATTTACGCCGTGCTTACGTGCTTATACAACGGCTTAATATTCCAAACAAACTTAACACAAGCAAACATGAATTTTTTTTAGCTATCTTGGTATTTAAACGTCCCCAAATGGTGTGTTTCACCCCAAACAAACTACCTAAAGTCATATGACAGTTTTGGCAACCAGTCTATTGTATACATTTCACAGTCAGAACTCAAAGTGACCCTCCTTTGGTACAAAAGTATTCACTTCAGATCAGATTTCAAAGCAATTGTTTTTAAAATGTTTGTTTCTTTGACTGGGGTGTAACGAAGTTCTCATGGGTATTTCACTTATATGATGACGGGTTGTTACACCACAACTTGCCTCATTGCCGTGGAAAAGCGGAAAAAAAACCTCGTGAATTAGTGAATTTCAAAAGTGTGTTCTCCACAGCGAAATTTAATCAGTAAGATTTGTTTAAATTGTTGACAGAAATCAGAAGCGAAAATGTCAAACTCTGCATAAAATCACAATAATACTAGAAGAACCACATATGGCTGAAACCGGTATTATAAAGAAACGTTTCAGACAAATAGCTTTAACAGGTAATATGAGGAAACGTTTCACACAGGTGGTTTAAGCAGGCAACACGAGGAAATGCTTCACACAGGTGGCTTTAACATGTTATATGAGTAACGTTTTACATACTAGTAGTTGGCTTGACAGGTAAATCAGGAAATGTTTTACACTTAAGGTTTTAGCAGGTAGCATGAGAAAACCTTTCACAGGTAGCTGGAACAAGAAACAAGACAAGAACAGGACAATTTACATAGCACAACTAAAAGTGCATGATTGTGTAGAAAAATGGTGCTACATAAGCTTCGTGTTGCCCCGGAACGTCTATAACACCATTGATCTTAAAAATATATAGACTTGCAAAATTGACACTAATAAGTTATTTGTTTTTCCAATCTACCAACACCAACACATATTTTCAAAAATTGTGCAAGAATTATTAATTTTGTACAAGGCAACAATACATTTTCACACACAGTACATTTTTATGGTCCTAGGACATTTTAGGTCTTGGAGTATATTTCGTTGGATCCAACATTCACTTGACTAATCCAAGATTCAGCCGACCACAAAAATCACTTAATGTTAAATTGGCTCCTTATGTTCACGTACATGAGTTGTAGGTCAGCAAACCTAAAGCGACCTTCGGCAGGCCATCTTCTCTCCTGATTTATATTCATAAACATGCTCTTAATCTAAACTTATATATCGGACGATTTAACAATACTCAATGAAATTCAAATGTATGTTGTGAACCAAACAAACTGATCTTGGACATAAGAAAGTTATTGTCTATGAAAAGTTATCGTATACTTCGACACAATAAGTAATCTTTTACTGAATTATTAAATTTCATTGTTCAATTGTCACCATCTAAAAAAAAGTTTCTTCTTATTTTTGGCCTTGCTGGTCCTTGGATACACCCCACTCAATGTCGAAAGTCTAAGAAGTCATTCGTATGTAAATCTTTATACCAGACACTTGCACTTTGGGGGCCTTTTCGGCTTGAATCATAAATTGAGATCTGTGACTTTAAATTATGGATTCAGTCTGTCCAGAAACCTGATTGTCTATAATGGTAGCGAATAGTATCGTCTGCTAAATTAGTAGATGACGACTAGGAAATATCCAATCATATCTGATCCTATTTGAATTGCTTCTGGCAACCGCACTTTTTCAATTATAAAGTTTTTAGGACATATTTATATCCTTATCACAAGAACAGTAGATTGAAGTTGACAATCGATGGAGTCTATCGTGTGATGGTCGGATACACAGACAATCAGACGACAGTCACGTCAGATTATGAAATGCTATTGAAAGGCGGAAATTGTCCACAAATTTCATCTTCGGGATAAGAAATAAGGAGGTGGATCATTAGCTGGGTTTTTGCGTTGAACGCCTTACTTACATCCCGGCTTTGCGTTTTTGATAGTCGGATGAAAACCCTGTCTCGTTGGTTTGTTTCTTTGTTTCATTTAGGGTCACCGTCCTGTTCAGGGATATGTCATTGATATGACGACGGAAAACCGATATTATAGGACATCTGATAACAAAAAAAAAACCTAATGCCTGTAACAGCTGGATACACATCGTGTGATTCACTCATATATACCTACGGTCAACTGGGATGCTCGAGGCTGTGAGCGATTCATCGATTGTTTGTTTGTTTGATTGGTGTTTAACGTCGTTCTCAAGGGTATTTCACTTATATGACGACGGACAAAAAATACAGAACATCGCACACAAATCTGCTTTCCGTTACCCTTTAGCTCTGCGAACACCAGGGCCATAGAAAGCAACCTCTTTTCTCGCCTCTTACGATCGACCTAGGAAGCCGAAGGAGTACTCTGCAGGGCACATCGTAGCAAAAAAAAAGGTACGCTGCGCAATTGTATGACACAAGCGCTCCAATAGATGGCACAAACGGCCACACTCAATATACCATCACAGTTTAATAAGTTTGTAATTTTATAGCAAATATACACGTAACAAACCCCTGAATATATCATGTTAATATCCATCTCTTGTACATGCATTGTATAGACTTTATGGAATCATGCGATAAAAGATATAACATCGGGATTATTAATGGGCACCAGCGATGGATCTTTAATAAGACGGGCTTATTGCCCGATGGTGTATAAAGATCGCTAATGTCACTGATATCTCCATTGTGCTCTGGCCGGCAAAGATCCACTGAAGAGCGGAAATTAACATTAAATCTGTCTACGATCGAACTGTTTATTTTTCGACACAATACTCAAGGCGCATCCCAAGCGGATTGAGTCCGTGGGCTATGTGATCGAAAGTATTGATTTTCTATTTCACATGACCAGTTCAGCGAAAATGTCTTCTGACTGCTTCGTAAAGTAAAGTATATTGGTATCTAATGTGAAGATAGAAAATCTTAACATCTTGTAATCCAATGGAGTTGGGTGTATCTTATAAGTTTCCTGTTGACTATTTCTTCATTGAGCCCACTACGTATAAACCATTTAAAATAAGAAGAATTAATTTTTTCCGGTTTAGTAAATTTGTTCACAAGTTCTTTTGTGGATAATTTATCAATATAAAGTATGAATGAGATGCTTTCAGAATGTGTCTCTGTTGATTTGTTTGGTTTGCGTTTGGCGCCGTACTAATGGCCATTCTACTCGTTCGATGGCGTTGCCCAAAGGGTAAAGACCATTATATTCGAATAAACTTGTAACCCACAAAAACAACATAGGCAAGTATCAACAGAGAAAACATCTATCTAAATTAAATCAGATCAGCTCCCCGATATTGTATATGCCATCCAGGTCTGTTGAAATCTTACACCAACTGGTGTTCATTGCAAATTGGTTTGTCCAGAATTACCAATCCAAGACCCGCTCTGTTATTTTATTTATATATATTTACTGAAGAATGATCATTAGTGAAACCAAAAGTAATTATTATTATTGGACACCAATTGTGTTCTGTATAAAATGTTACAGTTTACGTGGGGAAGGTAATTTAAATCAGATTTACCTTTGCTAAGTTAAACGAGACAGAGTTTTATCTGCTTACGGTTTAACGTCATACTCAACGGTATTTCCGCAATATGCAGACGCATTGTCCAATTTTTAATTTGGATCACTTCATTTAAATAGAAAACCGGGATGAAAAATCGGTAATACTACATCACGATCAAGGAAGACACCTTGTTTAACTCACTAATATACCGCAGATCGATGTTGTGGTGGAGAATAACAGCATTTTGTTGTGGCTAAAAAAATCGCGTTTTGGTACACATGCTTCTACTGTCAATA
The DNA here is from genome assembly GCA_034783835.1 of Mopalia ciliata. Classification (NCBI taxonomy): domain Eukaryota; kingdom Metazoa; phylum Mollusca; class Polyplacophora; order Chitonida; family Mopaliidae; genus Mopalia; species Mopalia ciliata. The sequence continues at coordinate 8,593 of JAVFBW010124037.1, forward strand.
AGTCATAAACCACGTTATTACCAAGTTTGAATACACAAAAGTATGGGGTTTGTAACCAAAAAGAGTCTATTCAAAACAAAGCTTGAGTATGCATAAGTTTGGCAATCTGAAACTTGTTTGTTTCTGTGGTGGCGGCTTAGCGTCCTTCTTAAGGTTATCTGACTACATTGAAGATGTGCCAGCTGAATGAGAAATGTAAACACCATTGACACAACAGGCAACAATCAAAGACAAGACAACCATAAATACACCACAAGGCAGATCGGCCGTCTATTCTCTTTTAGACCGGAGAGCAGGAAGACAACTGGAAGCTGCCTCCTAATCGCCGGCTGCATGATGATCATGGAATTTGACATTTGTTAATCCTCCAGTAGATTGGATGTACAGTGAACTTATCCTGCAGAAACCAAACGGATCGAAAGGTTGACGATCCAATTTGTTTTCTTTTGCCTTATAGCCTCCTGCCATCAAAATATTTTGCACATATATTTATTAAACTACATTAACCTATTGGTGCTGAACACCTATGCAATTATAAATAAATTTTGTTTCTCAGTTCGATATTAGTTTGAAGAGAAACCGTTATTAACACGACCCATGTTTTTCTAGTTAGGCTTTACATTAAATTGTAATGACGTTATATATATTCTACATCATATATCTGATACACGCAATTTTGGGTTTTATTCATAATTTCACTGACAATCTACACCGTACTTGTCATAGGGTGTTTAAGAAGGAGGACATAGGGTGTGAGATAGGTAGTGACATAGGGTTTGACTAAAGGCGGACAAAGCCTACGAGCTTCTTTAACATTTCTGATAAAAAAAAAATGCTCATTTGTTTCGCTGACCCAAAACAAATTGAGCAAACACCACACGCTTAGTAAATGTCATTAACATGTTGAAAATATGTTGATGAAGGCAATTTTTGGAGATGTTCTTAGAGAGTGCTGTTCGCTTTCTGTAGAAGAAAATTCACAACGCCTAATTAAGCACTGATTATCAAGCATCATGGCATTGCTGACAGCTTTAATAAGTCAACAAAATACTAGCATGCAAGTAAAAATTCCCAAACGTTTAAAGTTGGGTATGTACTGAATGGAAATACATATTTATACGACTATATGCGATATAACTAACTGATTGAGAAAACTATGTTGACACAGAGTCCTGGTTCTTTAGTGCGACAGCCACTATAGGATTTCTTATCAGCTATAGTTAAAACGGCATGGTCGTATACATCAACAGATTCAAATTTAGGAATTATTCGACAAAAAAGCCAAACAATCGTATTGGAAAGAGACAGTTAAGGCATATGCAACGGTGTTCGCCCGTTGTTCTAACTTTCTGTATAATTATCATTAATAATTTTATTTTGATAATACAAATAAAGCCATGACGTTGTGATACGGCCGATGTCATTTGATTGAAAGTGTCGCTTCCATGTCATGCGTATAAACCACCAGGTCATCAAAATGATCCTGCGATTTTGAAAGTTGATATTCGGAAAATAACCATTAAGTTTGCGGACCTCGATTGACAAATTACAAATGTATAATACATCCTGATTATGTCATTTACCTGTTGATCAATACAATATTTTTTAAAGAAACTTACAAATGTATTTATTATTCAATCAGAAACCATTCTACGTTGACCCACATTACACGTTCTGAAATGTGGGTAAAAGTAAAGATCTCAGCCTGTTGACTTCCTGTAAGATAGCCATTGCACGGGTTTCTCCATAAGTTGGATCCTGCATTGCAAAGCTAAATGTCACTTGATGGTTATTATATGGGTTGAGGTTATTAAAGGTTCTATACATCAATGATCAATATCATCTCCATCTAGACTACGGGAACGTATGACAATCTAATATACAAGTTAAATCGCATGCACACAACTGTTATTTTGGAAGTGGGGGAATATCACAACTGAGAATCTGATAAACCATTGAAAAAGCAAGAAAATCAAAGGCATGACAATGTGCAGAATAAAGAAAACACATAGTGCACAAGTTACCATTTCATAACCTCATATAATTTGTATCGACTAATGTTTCATTTAAGCAGGTTTGATGCAATTGCGATTCGAGTGGGACTGTTTGCCGATTTGGAATTGCTGATAGAAATGCAATTACCCCGACGGATTCTATCCGGACAACAAAAGACGTGAAGAATTTACTAATCCAGGACTGCGCATGAGGTATGTTTTTAACATCCTATCTCTAGAACCATTGCCCTCTTTGTCTTTTACAGTATAATTGTTTTCCGTTGACTGTGGAGAACGCGGAGAGTTTTTACGAGGTTTCTTTCCAGTTTTCCTCTAATTAGCACCAAAGTCATAAATATGTCATACCCTTGGGACTGTTGTTCATCAGCAATCAAATCCTGTATAAATAGACAAAACTTGCCTTTTTATTTTAAACCCAACCAGATCTGGGTACATATAGATTGTGGAGACCATTGAGGTTAATGGACAATCTAAACACAATAATTCTGTCCCAGTATAATGCCATCAAGATTATTGTTATGTATAGCACCCAAGGTAAATAGATTGCGCAAGAAATGTTACATGAATTGTGTGATACCGGTATGTTTGCCGTTTTGCGTCGTCGTTGTGCCGTGTTGTCATTGCCTGTCACTGGTTGAGGCTAGGGTTGTGCCCTTCACACATCGGGCAAGCGAGTTGGCATAATGTGTGCGGCGTAAAACTCTAATCAATCAAACCAGTCATCACATCGTTTCTGATCACGAAGATAGATGTATAACTCAATTAAACAATCAAGCAATGAATGCAAGACATCTTCACATGCACTCTGATTGCGGGTGCAGTGTTGAAGTTGGCCATATGTACCAGTGACAGTCGATAAAGATTATTCGCACATGATTAAACAAATTATAATGAGGCTGATTTCGTTAATAATCTCTTTGCTCAATGTATCTCAGTTCATATACAGTTCATAAACAGTCCAACGTCTTAACAGAGACATTCATTAACAAAGCCAACAAACTTTTATCTAGACACAAGTCGTAATCAGTGTAATTCAAACAGTGATCAGAACATCTACGGAAAATACGTTAAAAGCTGTAGTTTTTTGTAAATTGCCCTGTGCTATATAATTCTGTGCCACTCCCTGTGACCGGTATGATAACAGTTATGGACATTATTTATCAAAATATAACTATTCTTCAAACTATCTCACTAAGTCGTGTAAATATGATCCAGATATGTAACTATCTTCACAACTGTATAAGTGTACTACTATCTTTCACATTCCCCAGGCTGCTCTTTGCAAAAAATAAGCATAAAACGTAGATGCCATGACCAGCACAACTGAAAACATAGTGACAAATACATCTATTATTTAGAAACTATCTAGAAACGTAATGTGAATATGTCCATCTATATCATAATAGTTAATTGCAATATTTTGCAAATACCTATCACGTTAATCATCTGCATTTCACCGGCAGCAGTTTTCTTTTCTGAAATCAGATATAGGACCACTTGTCTGGGATACATTTGAAATATTTGTCAGTTCAATAGAAATCCGTCTGAACGTCACTGAACCAAGAGGCGTCCCATTTTGTTTGGTTACGAATACTATATAAGTTTATTTGACGAAACTAGTTTTGGAGACGGCTATCATTTAGTTAAACCAAATTTGGTGTTATTACATTGGGTTTGTTTCTATGTTGAGCGATGTGCTTCAATCTGAACATTGGCAATAAATTAACTGATTTTGACAACGCTATAAGATTGGCCATATTGAAGTATCGACTATCAGGTTGGCAAGATGCCAATCCGGCAATTTTTGCTATATTCGATTATTACCCGAAGGCAAAATGCTCTGAAAGTGATCAACGTCAGATACTTTCGACGAAAATAATCCCACCGTATTTATTTACATTTCTTCTTATGATCTAGTTAGCCGCTATAGTTATCGAATCTGATGAACTGTTCATAAAAACCCCCAATCGAATACACTTTTAGTTTATATGACAGGCTCTATTTCTATATATGGTGAAGCAAGAATCAATCAAAATCAAAGATCTTAATTCAATTTTTGTAGTTAAACTGGCTCAAACTAAAATGAGACTCTTTTTGACAGCTGTGAGGGACTTTGTCAATTCAAGAGAAATGCACCTGTATGGATAATCATGTTGACCTCTGTGTGAAATTTGTCCGTAATAACAATAATCTATTTTCATCCATTCAAGTGAACTATATGTGAATAAAATCTGAAATTCCCAATCACATGATCGCTCGTGTGAGTTTTAAGAGGCGTGCTAACATAAATCAGTTGATGTAGTATTTTTGTATACCTTTTCTGTTCGCCCGTTTTGAATTAACCGGTTACGAATTACCGGTACGAATGCATGGGACAAAACCTTTTTTTCAATTCTTCGTTGATCTTACCTACGCAAACAGACCAACTACTAAGGCCATTTGTATGTGCGGCTAGTTTACGCAAGACATCAGCAAAGTGTCAATGGCATTTACAAATAAAGTACAGGTTTTATTCAACAATATGTTAACCCGACAAATTGGTAAAAATGACAAAACCCATGAAAATAACCCAATTAATCTTTTTATGCGAACGATAATACACGTAATCGTCTTCTCTTCCGTATCATTTGTTGAATCAAAGGCCATAGATGAATCATCTTATGTATCAACCTGAGTACGTTTCTGTAGTACAATCGTTGTTTTGCTTTGTAACATACATCGTTGTGGGGCTTGTCTGTGAGTGTCTGACTAATTCAATATAACCCTCTGATTCATGGACTGTTGCCAAATCCAATCCACACAGCGAACAAGCTGCCCATCATCATTGATTACTCCCTGAGTAAAATCACACGGCTTATTTGATTGAGTTATTCTTAAGGAAATCTAGGTATTTTAGAGGAGACCAATTCAAAGCGATCAAATTTCACCCAATCATGATATATTTACTGAATTACGCTATAGTTTTTATACTAGGTCATAGTCCAAATTTCATTTCCCTTTTCGAGTGACGGTTAAAAAGATTGCAAACCAAATTGGCCTTAATAAATTAAAAGATATAATTTACTATAACTTTTCAAACTTAAACTGCAGGCAGAAAGCTATGTTGGACCTTTCCCAGAAGGCGAAAGCAGTTTCTACCATAACAGAAATACACAGATTCCTAATTTGGTCATTCCTAATTATAGGAATACCATTCCAGCAAAGATCGATGTTGACTTGTCGACGAATTTAGTCTATAAAATGACCAAATCGACACGTCTGTCTGAATGAGGTACAGCGACAGGAAATAACCGAGGCCGATAACCGTGTAAATCCGACATGGAATGTTGGCAAGAGGCTACAGGAAATCCTTACTGGCAGGTTAGTCTTGTATAAAGCGTCACTTTAAAGGTTGGCGCAACTGTGAAACGGAAATAAGAAGTGTGTAATCTTTATAGCATAATATATGACTGCATAAACACATCAAACACTCATTTGTTTCAAATTAATCTGCACCCCCGCCCTCCCCATATCGCAACCGTTTACAGTAAGGCGACACAGTCTAGGAGGTTATTGGATTGCAACTATTTATACCAGACATTTGCACTTTCAGGGATATAGGCGACCTTTTCGGCTTTATTTAAAAATTAGGACCCGTGACTCTAAAATATGGATTCACTCAGTCAGGACACCAGATTGTCCATGATGGTAGCGAGTGGTGTCGTCTGCTAGATTTATAGATGCTGACTAAGATATATCGAATCTTATCAGATCCTATTTGAATTGCTTTTGGCAACCGCTCTTTTTCAATTATAAAGTTTTATAAGAGGTATTTATATCCTTAACACAAGAACAAAAGATTGATTTTTTGTTTGATTGGGGTTTAACGTCGTACTCAAGGGTATTTCACTTATATGACGACGTGCCAGCCCAATGGGTGAA
>JAVFBW010124048.1:0-14528 GCA_034783835.1 Mopalia ciliata
ACTTCTGATATTCCCTATTTTTTTATTTTCAGATACAACAGTCACAATAATCTCCTTCTTTCATTCCTGACGTCTAAATAAAGACTTATTTGAGATTCTCGCTCGAGTTGACACGTATAAGTTATCTCCCTTTGCAATAATAAGATAGAAAACCGTCTGAAAAGCAATATTGCAAGTTGGTAATTTACTAGTCATTGTTTTCAGTGTATCAAAAGGAAATCAGAGAAAAATAAAATATTTTTAGCGACGGATCGATTTTCAACTTTTACCATGGGTTGAGATAGGCCGGACGTATAGGGCTACGAAGGAGGAATAAGCCCTATATATTGTGCCTGTCATTTTGAAGCTATGAATACCACTCAAATACCACACACTGGTCGTCCTTACAGTCTCCCTTCAAGTTGGCTCAGAGAGCATCAGGGCAACATAAGCTCACTCGATCCTACCACCCGCGACTAAAGGCATAGCTAGACTGCTATTTATGTTTTGATTTGTTTGTTTGATTGGTTGGGTTTTAACGTCGCACTTAAGGATATTTCACTTACATGACTGCGTGCCAACCCTGTGGGTTAAGGAAATCTCCCTTGACACTACTGGCAACAAACAAAGACAATAGAGAACAACTACAAGACAATTACAGGACTTAAAAGAGACCTCACAAACAGATGTGCTCCATGTTGCCCAATTACTTCTTTATAGCAACAGGGCAACAGGATAGACGGATGCTTACCAGCGGAAAACAACACAAAACTGCCGCCTAGTCACCTAGCTGTACGCTCGTATAATCAGCGATCGGCTTACAGTAGCCCATACTGACTGTACCCTATACGCTGGTTCACATAGCAAAGCTTTTCAGGTAAAGGGCCGCAGAGTCAGGGTCTATTGGCTCACACAAAATTATATTGGTTGATCTGGTCACATGAGCATATATCTCTTCAGGTCTAAACTTTGCTCCGCTCATTTACAAATCAGTATGCCCATGTGACTAGTTCAACAATTATAATTTTGTGTGAGCCTAGAGCCTAGCTCTGCGGCCCTTAACCTGAAAAGCTTTGCTATATAAACCAGCGTATCATGTACAGTCAGTACGGGCTAATCTGGTTATACGAGCGTACCTAGCTGATGCCCCAGACTACATACGTACAAGTTTGTTTGTTCGATTGTTTGATATGCAGTTGGAGTTCTGTATCTATTATGTAAACTGATATAATAAAGAAGGTTTTAAAACGTCGATATCAATGGTATTTAGCCAATATGACGAATCAGGTATTCCCCATTTCTTGCTTTGCCTTAGGCTACTTAGTAATAAGTTACACACTGTGAAAATCTTCAAATCTAGTATAAACGTTTTTAAAAACAGGCCTTTGATCGCCGGAGCCACGTGATGCATATTGCTGAGATCAGAAGTCAATTACCTAATAAACTTCTGCTGAGGTGGATAAACAACAGGACTCGGCCGGGCCTAGTCCAAGTGGCCCTGACGTTTTGGTTGTGATCATGCCTGACGGCGAAAACAAATTTTGCTCATCAGAGAAAAAACTAAAAAACAAAAAAAAACATCGTTTGAGCGAGCCCTTCTCATCGGATAGAACCTCAGAGGGGCTCAGACCGTGAGACGTCAGGGCCACTCGCACAAGTCGAACCTGTGAGCGGTAAAGTTTACGGCGGATCAGTTGTCCGACACGCTAGCCACTGAACCAAAGCCGATGCTCCTCAGACAAGTAGACCTAAAGCTGTAAATAACGGGTGTACAACGTCTATTAATACAGGAAATCACTCGTTTATAGCTTACTTACCGGTCCAATACTAAACGTCCACGTTCCTTTAATACTTTCATAAGTACAGTTAGCAGGGGTATCCGCCGTTGACAGTTCCCAGCACTGCGTCAGCAAACCGGCTACAAGAACTGACCACAAGTACGCCATGTCAATGTTTTCCCACTATACAATATACATGAACAGGTTAGATATATACGGCCTGCGATCACTCGTGAGGTGGCGGGGTGTTTTTTGAGAGTCACATGATTGTCACATGTGAACATGCTAGGGGCGGTAATTCCCGTAAAATTAAACCAGGCAAAGTAGTCTCCCTTTAATTCTAATTTTTCTTTTTATTAATGTTCGCTAATTAAATAAAAAAAAAACTATCTTACGGAACCGTGGAAGGGATTAAATTTATATCTGAAAGTGCTCAACGTTATACCCTGGTCCAGGTATTATCATACCAGCAGAATTAGTTAATCTGATAAATCATAGACGAGCCTCTGACCAGTAACGGATCCCACTGTCTCTTTGTCATTTGTATTGTTCCTTATTGCTTGGTAATGTCTTTCGAATTACTACATCAGGGTATCCGGTCAAAGTACTCACACGGACAGGAGTTTAAATTTTACCTCTCTTCCATAGACAATCAACCGGATGTTATTTGTCTACAGGAACGTTTTCTAAGCCTCACACATTAGTTTCACTCTGCCAGGTTATGGGTTACTCAGAGCGGACAGATTGCACCGGGCCGGCGGCGGAATGGTAGCTTTTATCAAAAGCAGGTTATCTTTCACAGAAATCACTTTGCCTAAATTTGAATCCTTTGAATGTCAATGGCATAAAATTGCTTTTCACAATGCTAAATTTGTCAATATTGTAAATTTCTATAACCCATACAATACAATTAATAAATACGATCTTAAACATCCTATGGAATCTCTCGAAGGATCTACTTTTATATGTGGAGATTTTAATGCACATAATCAGGTATGGGGAAGTAACTCCACTGATACCAACGGTGATACAATATCCCAGTTTATTAATGGAAACAATCTTGTACTTTTAAATGATGAGACCGGACCTAGATTAGATATTAGGACAGGCAAATCTTCTGCCCTCGACCTAACAATTTGTAGCCCTGATCTATGTCGAGCTTTATCCTGGAATGTAGATAATTTTAATCCGTGTGGGAACGATCTTTCCCAATAAATATATCATGTGGTGCCTCATGTCATGGCACGCCCCCTAAAGTCCCTCAACAGTGGAATACGAAAAAGCGGACTGGGTTTTATACTGTAAGAACTGTGAGGTGAGTTTTTCTGAACAAATTGTTGATACTGACATAGATAAGTTTAATGATAATGTTATTCGTGCCATTAACTATGCTACCAAGAATGGTATACTCCAGTCAAGGGAAAACAATATTAATAAATGTCTGTCCCCTGGTGGAGTGAGGAGTGTACAGCGGTAATTAGATTCCCGTCTTAAGCAAGACATATTAGAAAGTGTAAAGCTGTTGCTCAGCGTCTTTTCATTTCGATCTCTGGCCCAGTGAAGACAGACAGGTCAAGGTTTACAACTCGTCTATTTATTCTACCTTGAAAATCCCACCCAGCACACCCTCTTGTTTTATGATTTTATTATTATATTATGTCGCCTTTTCTCGCTCTCCGCCTTTGCGGAATCAAAATTTACCCTTATCACCTTTCATTGTTGTAATGTAACAATTCAAGGTATGTAATACTTATTTAATTTGATTAAATATGTCATTTTATAATGACCTTAACCGTCAAACATGTGCTCTTTTGACTTGATTCCACAAACATAGCTCGTCTCTGACCAAAGCTGTTGTCTAGCATTAAGCTCACTGGCGGCAATACTATTCTAATCTAACGAGTCGTACTTCTCTAAAGACAGTGTGGTCTCAGGTAAAGTCAGTTGATGGTAAACGCAGCTCAAGCTCTATTCCCACACTTATTTCCAACGATCTGCATTGTGTTACCAACCAACAAAAGTCTGATGTCTTGGCCGATTGTTTTGCGTTCGTATCGAGTTCAGAAAATTATGAACCAGAGTTTTTTAAACACAAGGAAACTACGGAAAATTCTAACTCCTTTGATAATATCATGTTTGATGATATGGCTATCAACGAACAGTTTTCGCTCTTTGAATTAAAACAAGCCTTTGGGGAGTAAAAAAGACTCAACTCCTGGAGACAATAATATTAGCTATTCAATGCTAAAACAATTGCCTGATAAATGTCTTGATTTACTACTTCTTTTGTATAACAGTGTATGGACCAAGATGTCCCTGCCTTTAAAGTGGAAGAATGCAACAGTTATTCCTGTGGCAAAACCTGGCAAGAATTCCGCCCTCCTCTCCTCATATCGGCCAATAGCCTTAACTTCAACCCTATGTTAGGTCATGGAAACCATGGTAAATTCGAGATTGGTTTGGTATTTATATAAGAACAATATCTACTCAAATAAAATGTTGTGACATTGGAATCCTCAGTACTAAAAGTATTCTCAAATAAAGAGTCTGTGTTTGTAGTTTTTCTCGACAACGAAAGGCCTACGAAATGGTATCGAAGCATGGTCTTCTAATGAAGCTACGGGATATGGGTATTGGTGGCAGATTGCTGGGGTTGGTAAAACGTTTATTGACGGGCCGTGTAATGCGGGTTCGTATCGGTAAAGTATACTCACATTCTGTTATGGTGGAAAATGGCGTCCTTCAGGGCAGTGTAATTTCCCCCACTTTGTACAATATGGTGATAAACGATCTGCCAAATGTGCTTAACCCAAAATTAAATTGTTCACTTTTCACAGATAACTAAGCTATCTGGTTTTGCTCACGTAATCTCCAGTTGGCTAGGAAGTATATTCCACAAGGCTTAGACGCCGTCTCCAAATGGAGTAAACCATGGGGCTTCAAATTTTCCTCCACCAAATCTGAAGCTGTTGATTTACACTGAAAAGATCCATACCTCCAATAATAGTATGTATGAAGAACACTTATACAAACAGCCACTATCATATTCGTTGGGGATCATTTGAAAAGGGTCGGCAAGCAGATAAATCCCGTAATAATCTTAATATCCACAGTTCGTTTCCCAAAGCGATCTTAGCTTACGTTGAACGTAACTGTCATGGCAACACTATGTCTTCAACACTGGTCGTCATGGTATTTACGTTTAACGTAAGCTAAGATCGATTTGTGAAACGATCCCCAGAACGAGGGAGTACTTCTGTGAAATGATTGATTTTAAAGTCATTAATTATTCACGTAATGTGATTTTGGGAATCGATCTGACCGGAGATTCGTATATTATTCCCAAATCTAATCCACAAGCGGTCAAGGAAAAAAAATGAGATGGATTAAATCAAGGTTAAGTGGATAATTAAGTTTCCCGGTTCAAAAGGTTTGAAAGACTATAAGAGCATGCAGCTAAGACGTATACTGAGTTTATTCAATAATTTGTACGCTGATATTTGAATTTTTATTTTATTTTATTGAAGTTAACACATATCACAATATACCATAACCGAGAAAAGAAACATACATTAAACACGATGGAGAGTGCTGAAAAGTAGTCCTGTATAAGTTGTTATAAGCACTTCTGGTTTGAATTACTAATACCGTATTCAAAACACATTCCAAAGGATGTGTCCTCTTCAGCGTGAAATGCCTCGGAATTAAATTCAACAGGATAGAAATTTCTTCCTGTGACACCACCTCAACCTGGTAATGGTTAATTTTTAATTTTGTATCAGTGTCTCTTCTGTAATCAGCGTAAAGATGTCCGAAAATATATACAAACACATCTTCGCTAGTTTTATTCCGAGCTACCCTGCATTACAACCCTTGGCGGATTATTCCCATATTATCGGACTCAGCTTCCAAGTGATTGATTGCATGCGTAGGAACTTCTATGCAACCAATCAGATGGTCTGGTACGAGATGACTCGGCTGGAAAAAATGACCGCGATAGTCCGTAATGAAAGTGGGAAGTGTTGTCGAAAAAGGGTTATGTTCACAGTATTCAACCAACTCAATAAGAGTTTAGCATAGGTACCCACCCCTATACACACACCAACTTTCCATATATACGACAATGGTGCTTTACAAAGTTGATCAAATTGTCAAAAACTATAGTATAACTTTCAGCATATGTTTTCAGCGCTTTTATTTGTTTAAAATAGTGGTTTAAGGCCGCTTCCCTGGTACGGATTTCACAGCACGTCAATCACAACGTTTATTTTCATATATATTTACTTTACAATAATATATATGTTTTTTAAATACAAAACCTTACCATATTTAACAGCGCTTTATCTCGAAACTTGGTCATTTTAACCGCCGGGGGGGGGGGGGGGGGGCATGGCTGTAATTCTATTTATATGTGATAATCGGCCAAGGGTTGTAATGCAGAGTAGCTCGGAATAAAACTCTTGGCTACAGAAGATGATCCAAACACTACATCGATTGCATTTTGACATTGTTTATGATATAAGGCTGTGTGTGTTTCAGTGAAACAACTGTTGGAACGGTTATTACGTAATATAGACTATGCCTGCACATAAGGCTTGTAAGTCAAGACATTGTCTGCAATATTTATGGTAATTCACTCCTCTTCGTGGGTATCTCCTACATTCTCTTTAATTCTAGTATGAACGGAAAGTTAAAAAGATGATATTTCTTCCGTCCAGTTATTCGGCTGCACCAATAGTAATACAGAATACGGCTCAAAATTATTTATCTGTATTCAAGACACAGTTTGAACGATGTACCCGGAAGTCAAGTTGGAGGGATCGAGACTTACATGGCATTGTGGAAATCAATATATTTAAACCAATTCGAGAAATACACACAAACAAAGCCTGTTATTGAACAGGAACAGGTCCTTGCCATATTTCTATTTCATCAATCACTGGTAATGTACTGTCCCGCGTTGACGAAGGCGTCGGGGCTGGCTGCGACGCTACACTGGCATCACTGATATAACCTGAGCCGCCCGGTGCAACGCTTACCCCGCTTGCACCGATACCCCCCGAGGCGGTTTCATCAGATGCCAGTGGCGCTGATCCGACGTCTGCATGATGCACGGGTTGTATTGTTTCTACTGACGCACCAGTAACAACGTTGGGGTTATCTGTTGCGGGAGGTGCCGATGACACTTCCGGAGGTGTCGACGTTCCATCATTTGGTGTCCCTGGCGCTTCGGGTATTTGCGTACTGCCTGGCGCTAAAGCGATATCGTCTGCTTGTTGCGTTGACCTCACGGGTTCAATTGTAACCCCTTCTGTGTCTACAGCAGGATTATCTTCTCCGTTGACTTCTTCATCGAGCGGGGATGGCCTCCGGCGTCTTCTGTGGATTTTGTTTTAGAAATTTGACATGTATTTGATCAGATGGTTACTTCATAGGGGGCATACTATAAATATAAACGTCAGAAACAAACTAACCAACCAAAAGGAAACCATAAAGCAGAAATGTATTCTATACCCCATCCATAAGACCCAGATAGATAGCTTAATTGCGCCAAACGATGTGAGTTTGTGCTTTAATGAAGATACCATCAGGCCCTTTAACTTGCAATTTGTAAATTTATTTTTTCTTCGGATTCTATGTGAATGGAATACAAGCGAGACGTAAGTAGGACAGGGATAGTTATTTTGTATAACCATGGCATTGGAAAGAACAATGACCGTATACAGACAATCACAAGACTAGTATGGTAACAATTTAAATATGGGATATCTTGGAATAAGATTATATAAATTTGCTTTTCTACTGAACAAGACACGACAACGATCGATTAAGATGTGAGACAACCACCTGTTGTTTTTCGTTTGTTTTTTGTTTTTTGTTGTTTTTTTTTTTTGCGGGGGGGGGGGGGGGGGGGGGAACGTCGTGTGTAACTTTCTTCATTCAACCGACAGCGTATTCCTGTCAAATGTGTGACAAGGAAACACTTGAGGACAAACTGACAACAAACAACTACAGGGCAGGGCAGTCAGAATACAAAGTATCTACGTCACAGATCGGGTGTTTTAATGTCTCTTAGCTTTGAGATCTCCAGGAAAACAGGGAAGCTCGCCTTAGCTTTCCGCGACAGTCATGTGAAAGCTCCTTCTCACCAACCCACCACTAGATAGTAAATTTGTTTATAATACGTATATTTCTACAAATTAATCACACTTGCACACGGATGTCAATTACTTTAAATTGATGAATCCCCAGCAAACACGTACACTACATAGCTGCAACGTTGTATACCAGCATTGGTATATTAGTAACGTTGGTAACGTTGCACAGTAACCAAATGACAACGTAACAACAACATAAATCTACATTGACATTTGGCTGTTAGTTTGTACCAATTGATACAACGTTATTATAACGTTGTCGAAACTTAACAGGAAAGGTTGTCACAACACAAATCGACACATTGTGACTCAGTTGTGAATTTGTTTGCGTTTTTTACAAACGTTGCATGGTGCAACAACCATATTACAACGTAGCTATTGCGTTTCTCTTTCGTTCCCGTGTGATTTTATTCTACGGTTGTGGCAACTTAACTGGTCGTCCCCAAACTTCCGTTGCTACAACGTAACACCATCAAATTAAAACGTTGTCGCAACGTTGATTGGTTTGCTGGGTCATCTCATGTCCTATATAAACTCACGGAGACAAGTTTCTGAATAGATCTTAATCTCGAGTTGTTATGATATATACCTGCGAATCAAGAAGAATAAAATAAGAGCTGCCAGAATCGAAGCTAGAATCGCCAAACCAACACCGATGTACTCCAAAGCTGTAAATGAAAAAAACAATGTTTGACCGTTTGAAAGAAACTGAGAAATTGTCTACATTTAAGTTAAGTCCTATCTGTTGAAATTCAGACCCATGTGTTTTAGCATATGTAGGTCTGATAAACTCTTTTTGATGGCCCCCAGTGGTTGTATTAGAAGCATCAATTACACAGCCGCTCCCAAAAATTGTGTACCCTTTGTAACCACAAACTGAGGATTGTCACTAACTCATTACGTACTAAAATAGTCATCTTTGGTAACCACTACTTTTATTCCGACATAACTCCTGGCAGACCGAGCTGCAATAAGTTATCTCCCCCTTCTACAATTATATCCAACCAGTCATTTATTCGCTTACAACTTACCTACAACTTTCGTTATTGACGGTCTTTTTTTTTTCATTAGCCGAGTCTTTTTTTAACACTCCATCTGTTTGGATTGTTTGTTTGTTTGTTTGATTGCGGTTTAACGTCGTACTCAAGGGTATTTCACAAATATGAAGACGTATTGTCCACTCCACACTGCACCTAGCCATATTAAGCCGGAAAACCGTGAGGAAACGTCGTAAAAACCAGCCCGCGATTACCGGAGCCACAACATGTGGCTCGCTCATATAGCTGACTTATCTGCTTGGATGCACACAAGTTCCCAGGCAGTCAATCAATCCGCTGCAGATTCTGTCTAGAGCGGCTCAGCCCGCCAAGGGTTACAATGTATAGTAGCTCGAAATAAAACTCTTGTTCAGCGAAGGTGGATAATATCATCTTTTTTTTAACTGATAATTGAAACAGTGACCTTTCATGAACTTTACGTTTATGATACGACATATGACTCAAAATATACGCTACACGACTGTGTTTGTTGATAGGGGTTTTACCTCGTCCTCTAGGATATTTTACTTATGTTACGACGGATTGTCCATTTCTTGTTTAAATACGGTGGCAAACCGAGAGGGAACCTTATAAAAAAAAACACTCCAACTATTGATACATATCACCTGATTCACTCATATAGCTAAGGCTCTATACGACAAGAACATAAACAAATAATACCCGAGAGATAATTTAAATTTAGTTTGAATAAGACTTCAAAACGTTTTAGTCCAGGTTCAACAAAGAAACTAGCTATGAGTACCAAAGTATAGCAAAAACAAATGGCCATCTCGCTATGAAAGAGCGAGGCAGCGAGATGACCAATATCGGTTTCCTTCATAAAACAATACGGAGGTTTTTTGTTATGACTTTACGACAAAAGAGTGACTTCCATTTGTGGAATGACGCTCCAGCTTTATGGTACAGTAAGGCAGTCAGTTTATAGGCCTACTTTAAGAGTTGTTGGTTTTCAGGAAAATATAGCTTTAAAATTTTAATATTTTAAGCTTTGGGAAAAAGAGATTGATATTTATTAACGTAAACTGTTAATTTGCAATATTCCTATACCTCCCATGCTAAATATCCTCGATTAGCCCTCCTTTGCTGTAAACCGAAAACGCTCTTTTAGAAAGGGACGTCACTCTGTTGTCGTAACGTCATAACTGGAGGACCCCATATTAAAATGTTAAATGTGTTCTTTATTTTAGAAAAGACAAACCGAAGGGTTCAAACACTAGAATAGCAGTGACAAAAACCAATATTTAAAGACGTACATATACACTCCTTCACCAAAAACACTAGCACAATAGTTTGAACTCATTTTCAACACACTTACTTCTGTCGTTCGTTGCTATCTCCGTTGTTCCAATATTTACTTCTGAAACAAAGAAATGAACAAAGCCTGACTTGAAGCAGTTTTAAAGTAAGCAACAGTGGGAAACCATATTTAACCGAATATTATAAAATAGAACAAGTGGTTTTAGACCTACAACCTATAACGTCCCGGGTTCGAATCTCGGTAGAGGCAAGCAAGCAAACACGTCTCTTTTAATTTACCTGTACAAGTATCTCCGATGCATGTGCACGTGAAGGAACCAATGGTATTGTTGCACGTGAAACCATGACCGCACGCGGCATCCCCCAAAGATTCACATTCATCTATATCTGTTGGAAAAAATAACCAAACGCGTTTGCATAATGTTGGAAAGTTTATTATCTTCAAGTGTTAATTAAAGACAGCATTGCTACACTTTAAACAAACTGCCCTTAGTCAGATGGCTACAGTAAAGGGCGCTGATTGGATAGCCAATCACAGAGCTGCATCGCAACCTTTGGTAAAACTAACCTGGGAAGTGCCCTTGGTCTGCCTTGTCGAGATATCCGAGGCATTTCATTATCTATGTTTATCCATTAAAGACCACAATGGAATCGAAAAGAAAAACTAGAAAACCATTTGTATCCAATACATTCTTAAAACAACTTTGCCATCCCGCGGAATACGGTCTTGAGCATAGTCCCAGCTATCCTTAGGCTTAATATTCGGCATGAACATAGAGATCAAACGTGCTCAAACTTTCATTATATATAGTCTCGGTTTTCTAGAACGAAGTCCGAAGTTGACTCCGTGAAACATATCCTTGGGCAGCCTCGACAAAGATTTTAAAAGCACAAGTCTACCGTAAGTAGGAACAAACTCCATGTTCACCATTGTTATACTCTAGTAAACTCAGGTTTTTCAATCTATTAAGGCAAGGTAGGGAAAGAAGAGAGGTTTAATGTGACGATTTACCTCATGAAGGTGTACGGTCAATAATCAAGAGTTACCTGTGCAATTGCGTACACCGTCCCCTATAAACCCGGCACCACACCGACAGAGAGAAGTGTTGCCGTTGTTGTCAACAATTTCACATTGAGCATTTTCGTGACAAAAGTCCTCACCCAGGCATCCATCCAGAGCTGTTGGGAAAGGTTTGAAAAGGCAAATTCTAAGATGACGGTATTAGTTTAATATGCTTGAATACTCTTCTTGATAGATAACGCAGCAAATCATCGTGGTATTGCCTCTGTCCGTCAGCCTTTTGAGAACCAGAGTATTTAGTTAACGTTAACGCAAGCTCCAAATTTATAGGGACGTTTTCTGTTAGTTTGATTCTAGAGGCCAATTCTGTTAGTTTTATTCCGGAGGCCTATTCCGTTAGTTTTATTCTGGGGACCTATCCCGTTAGTTTGATTCTGGGGCCTATGCAGTAAGTTTGATTCCGGGGGCCTATTCCATTAGTTTGATTCTAGAGGCCTATTCCGTTAGTTTGATTCTGGGGGCCTATCCCGTTAGTTTGATTCTAGGGGCCTATTCCGTTAGTTTGATTATCTGGGCCTATCCCGTTAGTTTGATTCTGGGGGCCTATTCCATTAGTTTGATTCTAGAGGCCTATTCCGTTAGTTTGATTCTGGGGGCCTAGCCCGTTAGTTTGATTCTAGAGGCCTATTACGTTAGTTTTATTCTGGAGGCCAATCCCGTTAATTTGATTCTGGGGGCCAATTCATTTAGTTTGATTCTGGGGTCTTTCCCGTTAGTTTGATTATGGGGGCCTATTCCGTTAGTTTGATTCTGGGGGCCTATTCCGTTAGTTTGATTCTGGAGGCCTATTCCGTTAGTTTGTTCCAGGTCCAAATAATGCATGCATAAAAAAGACATCATGAATAATGATTTATATAATCTATATCATAAATCTCAGAGAAACATTAAGCATTAACCATAGGAAGTCTTTGTGTGTACTGCATGCATCACCTTGGATTTCATTCGGTCTCCGCCATTAAAACATATATCTATTCAGAACATCTTATTAATATGCCTTTGCATCTATTTTTGATTCAGGACATATTGTTCTTCTAAGTAGTTAAGTTCTACCAGACTTCCGGGTATATCGTTGACACTCTTGCTGAGTATTTCAGAACAGTCTTTTGTTTTGCTGTTTGATCGTTGGTCAGTCATACCAATGGGTGGATAATTGAAATTTTTATTAGCTTTTGTGTGATTTCAGAACTAGAATGTAGGTCGTTCCTGGAAGGTAAAATGAATGACATAAAATATCACAGATCACATCACACGACTGACAGGATCCGGTTCTTCAAAACTCCGTAGTAAGACAGTTAGATGACGTTGCGTCACACAGAAATTGACGTCACGCCATAATAGAAATTCGTTCTTGCGCAACCTCATCCTACAGGGGCCTGTCTTACGAAGCATGCGTAGCTAACGTTATACGTAATTACCCAGACGACGCAATGCTTTCAGCACTGGGCATCATGGTAGTTACGTCCAACGCAGGCTACGCATGTTTCGTAAGACAGGTCCCAGGCCGTTAACCGGCCTCAGGCCTATAACATTAGCTGTCCATAATGCCGAATTTCATTACATTTTTTTTTCTTCATAGGATTCAATAATATCCCAATTTGATAACCCAATAACAGTGATGGACTGACGGCATGCTAATTAAGCTCGTATTTATATTCGAATGTCTACACTACTGTCCTGACAAGAACCATACGGTTACCTACCTATACACTGTCTTCCGTCGCCAGTGAATCCCGGTAAGCATGTGCAGAGGAAACGCCCAATCGTATTCGTACACGTGGCGTTCTCATGACAATTGTTTGCGCGTGCGCATTCGTCAATTTCTAAAAGAAAATGGTGTTTTCAGGATTGTTTGTTTGTTTGATTGGTGTTAAACGTCGTACTAAACGGTATTGCACTTAAATGACGACGGATTGTCCACTGTACACTGTACACTGTACACAACAGGCGGACTCGATCCGTGAACGGTATATCGAGTAAAGCAGGTTCAGTTTAGGAAGCGCACTCGCTACCACTGAACCACGGCCGCGGACCAGTATTTGCACGAAACTAACAGTGAAAAGTTGTGAAAACTTTATTATTATATTAATTATTGTTCTTTTACCTCTTTTTGAAATCCATCCTAGAAACACAAATTTTCACTATCCCGGCTACACGAACTAAATGCACAGTAGTATATATCTCGTTACTTACCTCATACACAATTTATGTACAGTGCGTTTTCTTTACACGAGATTTCTGTTCACTTAATGATAGCCTTTTCATTCCTTTCTTTTAAATACCTGTACTTTGATGTAAGTAGAAGTTAGTTTTCTGTTTGAAGAAGCTTAGCTTTACTGCCACAATTTATGTTTAACAAACTTAAAATAATTCTGTGTAATAATACATGTATATATTGATGATCACTCAATAAGCATTCAGTTTAGTGTGTTTTTGTCATTATTAAATAAAGCATATAAAAAAAACTTTGAGCTGCTTTTTAACTTACCAAATGTGGTTAAGCAAATAATGAAGAAAAAATACTTTATTTCCCGCTCAGATGAACAACTTTTGTTACGTTAGACTTGGTCTGCATAACCGTGTCGTCTTACACAAAGAATACTGTCTGGACCTCCAAACATTTTTCACAACATCTTCGCTTTTTCAACTTTATTTTCTTTCCATTTTTGTCAATCATTAAATTGTGTTAATAACACATATAGACTTTGGATACAATACCCCTGCACTGGTTGACCCCATCTCCCGTATAACCGCGTCTACACCAACACAAGTAGCTCCCTCTGGTGTTAATACAGTTAGCGTTTCGGTGACAGATGTTTGGACCACGGGTAACGCACTCATCAACGTCTGTAAGGGGAGAAAATGTCTTCAATTTTACAGGAAGTAACAGAAGGGACTTCCATTTTCGTCACCTATATATGACGCAGAGCTTTTCAACTCAACAGCAAAGAAAACACCCCTAAGCCGCAATACAAGACTAAAACGCTGTTGTTTTCTTGTTGTTATTTTCGGCCATGGACAGAGCGACTTTTCTGATTGAAAAAAAAAAAATTAAACGAGGCGATTTGTAGGGGGTGGTAAGAGAGCAATATATATAGCTTTGGTTCTCCATTTTATCTTTTTTATCGTAAAGCCTCTACCACACTAGCACAATGAATAGGGCTAATTCCTCCGTCTTAGCCCTACGTCCCGCCTATCTCAACCCATGGTGAAAGTTGGA
>JAVFBW010124059.1:0-14526 GCA_034783835.1 Mopalia ciliata
AGCAATGTGAAGCTGACTGGTTGGAACTTCTTCTCTCCTGGTGCTTTACAAGGGAAGGAGCAATGTGAAGCTGACTGGTTGGAACTTCTTCTCTCCTGGTGCTTTACAATGGAAGGAGCAATGTGAAGCTGACTGGTTGGAACTTCTTCTATCCTGGTGCTTTACAAGGGAAGGAGCAATGTGAAGCTGACTGGTTGGAACTTCTTCTCTCCTGGTGCTTTACAAGGGAAGGAGCAATGTGAAGCTGACTGACTTGAACTCCCAATACCCTGGTGCTTTACAAAGGAAGGTGCAATGTGAAGCTGACTGACTTGAACTCCCAATACCCTGGTGCTTTGCTAGATAAGGAGCAATGTGAAGCTGACTGGTTGGAACTTCTTCTCTCCTGCTGCTTTACAAGGGAAGGAGCAATGTGAAGCTGTCCGGCTGGAACTTCTTCTCTCCTGGTGCTTTACAAGGGAGAGCAATGTGAAGCTGACTGGTTGGAACTTCTTCTCTCCTGCTGCTTTACAAGGGAAGGAGCAATGTGAAGCTGACTGACTCCCTATACCCTGGTGCTTTGCTAGATAAGGAGCAATGTGAAGCTGACTGACTGGAACTCCCTTTCCCCTGGTGCTTTGGGAGGAATGGAGGAATGTGAAGTTGACTGTCTGGAGCTCACTCTCCCCTGGTGCGTTGTGAGGGAAGGAGCAATGTGAAGCTGACTGGCTGGAACTCCGCTGCTTCTCTCTGAAATAAAGAAGGCCCGCGACGTGGCTTAGTGGCAGCGTGTGCGCTTCCTAAACTGAGCCTGCTTCGATTTACTGTTCACGGGTTCGAGTCTGCCTGTCGACCCTCAGGTATATGAGCAAGTCATATGTTGTGGCTCCGGCAATCGCGGGGGTGGTTTTTACCAGGTTTCCCCCGCGTTTTTTTTTCACCGTATTAAGGCTAGGTGCAGTGTGAAGTGGACAATATGTCGTCATATAAGTTAAATACCCTTGAGTACGACGTTAAACACCAATCAAACAAACAAACAAAAACTCCGAAATAAAGAGCAATGTACTATCGATTTACTGAAATATACATGATTGTCATGTCACAGCTGATTTGAACTAGGCTGTCATGTTGTCATTGGAATGAAATTACCTTAAGTATTGTCTTCAACCGGATTCATTTTCAGCCACAAAATATTCCAAAGTCATATTCATTATTGGGCCTTTTAATTCACTTATTCAAAGAATATCCTGGCATAACTATAGTTCATTGATGCTTGACCGTTATAGTGCAGTGATATGACCCCTTATGGGCGTATTTTTGTTATCTGGTTGTTGTAGGGGATGGGTCAGTACTATGACCTCAAGTTTATCTTCTTGGTTTTCCAGAGAGGCCAAGGAACCTGAGTCTCCACCAGAGGAAAATCCCAGTGACAAGGAGAATGAGGTCAGTCGTTTTATTTGAAGTGTTTATGAACACAACTTACAGTGTAATGTATGTAAGAGTTGATATTTGTGGACTGGCATGAGGGCCGACATCCCTAGTTCTGTGTTAAGTCTGAGTAAGAATTGTACATTGATGTCCCACTTACAGGATTGCGTGGATACTGGTATATGAGGGAGTCTCACAAGTGGAGGTGGCTCCAGAAATGGTGGTAGATGTTTTTTTAAAAGATTTCTGCTCAGTTTTCCACAGTATTTAAGGAATGCAGAGGGAACGGGCCATCTGTCATCATATATGAGTGAAATACCCTTGAGTTCTCTTTAGATAGTGACATCTGATTGATTTGAAGATTGTTATGTCCTCTTGTAGTTGTATTAAAGTGAAAGGCTCGGCAGTTTCAATTGGATTTCAGTACTTTCACTGTGATATTTTAAATGACTGTTTAACTTTTATTGGTTCGCAGCCACTATCAGAGACACAAGGTTGCCCCTGAAACAAGGGGTTATAACTTTGTGGTAGTATGCAGTTTAATACAAAAACCTTTTTTATAAGGAAATTGAAGAACTCATTGAGTCGTCGGAAATAGGATTTTCGTGTCCGCTTCAGTTTACCATAATCTTGTGATAACTTTGCAGCAACACAAGCAAACGTTTCTTTCTCTGCTCTAAAAACATATCTAAAATTACAAGTGGAAAGTACTAACATCTAGATGATATGGACTATCTCCCGACATAAAGGGGCAACCGGACAGATTGACAAATATTTAAATATTTCTATTCTTGGTATGAAGTCCCCTACAATATGATATGTCTTATATTGTCTAGTGCTTCAGTCCCTATAACTTATTGACAGGTCAATAACATCTACAGGTTAATTTAGTAAGATAGTAGACCCTATACTTTGACTGAGCTTTTCAGTGTTTCATTTTTTCTGGGTTTTTTTTTTTTTTTTTCTTTTTTGTTGACATTTTTACTTTCATGCATTTTATGCCAAATCATCCATAAAAATCAATGGTAATGAGCTCTATTGCTCATGACCTGTGGCTGTGGTTAAGTGATGTACTGTTCACAGGATCAAGTCCATCTATCAACCCTTGGGTATATCAGTGAGTCACAAGATGGGACGCCGGCAATTGTGAGGTGATTTTTATGAGGTTTCTTCTCGGTTTTCCACCGTAATAAGGCAAGGAACAGTGTGAAATAGCCAATCAATCGTCATATAAGTGAAATACCTTTGAGTACGACGTTAAACCCAAATCAAACCAACAAACAATGCATTGTTCATGGACGATATCTTGTTTCCGATTAAACAAGTACTAAAATTCTATGAATTTTGTATCTATATTTAGAACAATGATCATCTTGAGACTGTATATAATTTGTGAATAATGTGTTCTCTGTGTAGAATGCGGAGGAGGATAAAGCGGAAGAGGTGGAGCCACCTAAAAAAGAGGAGGAGTCTGATTTATGGCAGGAGTCATTCAAAGGTCACGCGGACTCCAAACCCAATGGTGAGTTAATTTCAATTAAAGACAGTGTGTTTTAGGAGTAGCAAGAATGGTGAGATTAATTTCAATTAAGGACAGCCCTTCTGGCTAAAGACAGTTTGTTTTAAGATTAGCAAGGCAGAACATCTTTACTTAACACTGGAGTCAAATGAACTTTCCAACATCATGGTTATGCTAGTCCAATTATTGTTGGAATACATCGTCATCAAATATGTGAAATACTCTTAAACATGGCATAGAATAAGTGACATTGTGGTGATATTTGGCGTTTTTTAAATGCCAATAACTGTCAAAATATAAACTTTTAAATAGGCATATAATTTATTTATGATTTCAACATTAATCAGTCATTCTTAACTCGACTTGTCTTTCACGACCAAAGTATTGAAAGACTTTTAGTTTGAAATAAATGTTTTGAACTTTGTGGTTTATCAAGTGAATTGGCTGGATATATTGTAGACGAGCAGTTTTAACAACTTCATTAGCTTATCACAGTTTATCAAGATTGTTGTATTTGGACCAAAGTCCTGTTGCTAAAATAAGAGGTTTTTTTCAGGTCCCAGTTCAATTGGCCTCGATGTGGCTTTCCCTGGATTCCAGTTTGTCTATGGAATCCCTGAGCATGCAGACACTCTGGCTTTAAAATCTACCAAGTAAGCTCATTTGTATATACAATGTATTTATACTTCTAATTAATCCGTCTTTCTGACAAAGAAACCAGTGTGAAAGCAGGAATGAAGTTTAAAACATGTTTTAAAATTTAAAAAATTCTTAGGTGGCCCTATCACGACTATGAAGAGCATATTTCAGTTGTTTTCATTCCATATAGTGCTCTTTGTATTTATCAACAAAATTGGCATGATTAGAAGGGAGAAATGGTGTAGTGAGGACTTACATTTATTGCGATTTGTTTCATATACTGCTTCATATTTAATGTCTGCTTTACGAAGTTCCAGTCCTGAAAATGGTTAGTAAGTTATCTTTCCCATGTTACAGTGAGAAGATGCTTTAACTTTTGGTGAAAATCTGTGATTTTGTATTAAAGTCTTTGACATCTGCCTTATCATTAAACTTTGATTTCCTGAAACCAATTAACAATAATCACCTGAGGATCTCAGAACACAAGCATCTATCCAAGGCAGACTACCAGAGATAGGAAAAAAAAATTGTTAAAAACAAAATGAAAATATTCAGAAATTTGGCCACCCATTAAAATAAGATGTTACTTATAGGACCGGGTTGCTGATGGGTGTACCTGTACCTATCTACTATGTGGTAGATTGTAGTGAATACAGTGTGCCATTGTACAATATCATTTTGTACACCTGAGTTATGGCATGATTCTTTGCCCCAAGTCCTGTTCTGGTTAGTTGCTCTGTTCTGGTTAGTTGTCCTGTTCTGGTTAGTTGCCCTGTTCTGGTTAGTTGCCCTGTTCTGGTTAGTTGTCCTGTTCTGGTTAGTTGCCCTGTTCTGGTTAGTTGCCCTGTTCTTCTGGAGGAGAATTTCCCTAAAGTACCCATTGAGCTGACATAACGTGAAGTAAGCTGTACAACCTTGTTGAATAAATAACTTTGTGATATAGTGCCACTAAATGCTATACTCTGTAATAATGATATGTCTTCTCTTATTAACCCAGAGACACAGATCCTTACAGACTGTTTAACCTGGATGTGTTTGAATATGAGCTCAACTCACCCATGGCTTTATATGGCTGCGTGCCCCTCATGATTGCACACAAGTAAGTCAACTTTCTTATTACGGATAATATTTCCAAATGGTTATTTTTTTGTTGTCACAAATTAAGAGTGAAATTGTCCGGCTGTTTAAGTGTTGAAAATAGCAGGTCTGAGAAACAGATCAGTTATTTACTTCTTGTGTCACCTTGGCCCGTGGCCGTGGCTTACAGGTTGGCATGTGCCCTTCCTTATCCTACTCCAATTTACCATTCACAGGATAAACTCTGTTTGTCCATCAGGTATATGAGTGAGTCACACGAGGTCGCTCTGGCAATTGCGTGGGAGATTGTTACAAGGTTTCTTCATGGTTTTCACAGTAATAAGGCAATGAACAGAGTGAAGTGGACAATCCGTCATCATAAAAGTGAAATACCTTTGAGTATGACATTAAACCCCATTCAAACAAACAAACACCTGACAAACAATTTGTTACATTTCTCCCAGGGGAAAGAGTCCATCTGGACCGTTTTATTTGGCGAGAAGAGCTGTCTTTACTTAGCCCTGTGGAGGAAGATGAACTTTCCAACATTAACAAACATTTTATGGTTGTTCTAGTGTAATTTTTCGTCAGAATACAATCCCAACAGTATATAACAGTATTATATATAACAGTCTTATAAGTGAAATACCCTTAAGCATAGTATAAAACACCAATCAATCAATGGTGGTCTCAGAGCTAAAGGGGAACAGGAAGCCGATCTGTTTGTGGCGTCTGTATTACGTCCTGTTGTTGTCGTACTGTATTTGTCCTGTCTTTGTTTGTTGCCAGTGGTGTCCAGGATGGTTTCCTTCACCCATTGGGCTGGCACGTCGCCATATAAGTACGACATTGAACCCCAATCAAACAAACAAACAAACCAATGGTGACGTTTTGCTTTCAGAAACGTATAAGCGTTAAATTGTCTGATATCTAGTGACTTATTACAGACTAAGGCCATTGAAGGCTTTGTTCAGTTTTAGAATTCTGCTCAATGACCTGGCCATTCCCACTGAAACTGATAAGATTGAATAACAAACAAGAAAAACTCCAAATAAGACACATCTACATATATAGCCTTATTGGCTGAAAATTGAACCCTAACAAAGTTAGTGATTATTCCCACCATTAAAGTCTATGTGCACCCTAATTACAATGCTACAGGGATATTTTTCTGTCTCTCTTTCAGTGAGAAAAGGACTCTGGGTATGTTCTGGCATAATGCAGCCGAGATGTGGATTGACATCGCTTCTAACATCGCTGACAAGGTTAGCCTAATCAAATTATATTTTCCATTGTTTGATTCATTACAGATATTTTATTTGTAACAGAGCATCTTGTGCCCTGGTACTTCCCAAGTTACTGAGCAACAGATAATTTTGCACAATGTTTTTTTTTTTTTTGTGATTGTCTTGTTGAGGGTTACTTTCTTCCCCTGTAGGGTACAGGCGCCCTCAAATAAGGAAAATAATATACATTACACCTTACAGGCATATAGAATAATTAAAATAAAAAAAATACCTTGTTTCTCGCTTGTGTGTAACACACTTTGATTATTCATCATTATTTAGGTCTCATTTGATAACCCTTGAGCAGGAGGTAAACACAAACCAATCAATCAATCAATCATATTGCATGACCTGATTTTTATTTCAGAATTTTTTCTCAAAGATGGTGAACCTGGTTGTAGGTGATAATGAGATTCCACAGATTGATACTCATTGGTTTGCTGAGAGTGGAGTAATCGACCTGTTCTTTATGCTCGGCCCCTCCCCTTTACATGTCTTCAGGCAGAATGCTCTCCTTACTGGGACAACTCCTTTACCACCCGTGAGTGCCCTTTTATCCCATCTATTTGAGATTTCTCTTCCTGTAAACAACCGTTTACAAAGTGTATTATCTCAATCACATAGTCACACTGAATTTGAATTTAATATTTCATTGCTGTCTTCAGCCAGATGAACTAAAATGTTATTTTGGGGTAATAAATAAAAAATGTCAAGAAAACAAAATATACCATCAAAGATGGAAAAAAGGAAGTCTTTAGTGTAAGAATTTTACAAATTGTCCTCACACATTTCTGTTCTCTCTGTTCACAGCTGTTTGGAATTTCTTACCACCAGTCTCGATGGAATTACAATGATGAAGATGATGTCAGAAAGTAAGTTACATTTTGTACAGGTTATTAACAGGTTAACCGAAACCAGTTTATAACAGGTGCTTGTTAGGAAATCTGATGGCCTTGTTTAACAACCCACAGCCATGGCAATAAGATGTCCAACCATTTAAACTAAGAAGTAAGATGTGTCGTCCCAAAATAATGAAAATACTAAGTAAGAAGTAAATAATTAATGGTTGCTAGATGGATTAAGATGTGGACAATCCATGGTCATAAGATGTATAAAGATGTGGAAAATCAATGGTCACAAGCTGTATTAAGATGTGGATAATCCATGGCTACGAAGGATTAAGATGTGGACATTCATTCCATGGTCGTAAGATGGATTAAGATGTAGACAACCCATGGTCATAAGCTGTATCACGATGTGGACAACCCATGGTCACAAGCTGTATTACGATGTAGACAACCCATGGTCACAAGCTGTATTACGATGTAGACAACCCATGGTCACAAGCTGTATTATGATGTAGACAACCCATGGTCACAAGCTGTATTACGATGTAGACAACCCATGGTTACAAGCTGTATTACAATGTAGACAACCCATGGTCACAAGCTGTATTACGATGTAGAAAATACATGGTCACAATCTGTATTACGATGTGGACACCCATGGTCACAATCTGTATTACGATGTAGACAATACAATGCATGAATGCAGAATAATAATATGTGAGCACGATTTTTAACACCAAACTAATAACAAACTAATCCTGTATTATGCTTTCAATCCATCTCATTTCGTGGTTCTATTAACAATACCTTAAATGTCGACAAGCATTAATAAAAACTTTTTTTTATCTGCTGAAACATGTCTTAAACCAAGTTTCCATAAATTGAAATTTTGTTTTTGTGTTTTAATTTAGCGATAAAAAATGATTTAAAATGGTGAAAAATCTCATGCACTACATTGTTCAGAGGCATTATGACGTATGGGGAAGATGTCATTGTATTTACCCCATACAGCTACGTCACAATTCTAGGTGTGAAAATCTTAATCGGTGTGACATCTATTAATTGGAACTTATTGTTTGTTATAATTTAACACAATTAACTTTATTCATTTTACTACAATGACCACAACAGACCAACAACTTAACCGGTGTTCCCTTTTAATATTCTCTGTTCTGAAGAATGACTTGAATGAAAGATAATTTATTAACTCAATATTACGTTTATATAATTTTGCTAGACTTTGATCAATATCCATTTCACAACGTTTTCTTGAACATTCCGATTCTCTTCTGTGTTGCAGTGTTGATGCTAACTTTGATATCCATGATATTCCTTATGATGTACTTTGGCTAGATATTGAGCACACAGATGGAAAAAGGTAACTTTTTAAACAAAATTTACCATTAAATACAAGCCCACAGCTGTGGCTCCGTGGTAGAGTGTGCGCTTCCTAAACTGAACCTGCTTCGATTTACCGTTCATGGGATCGCGTCCGCTTGTCGACCTTCAGGTATATGAGCGGGTCACATGTTGTGGCTCCGGCAATCGTCTGGGGGATTTTTACGAGATTTCCTCCTGATTTTCTACTGTATTATGGCTGTGTGAAGTGAACAATCTGTCGTCATGTAATTGAAATACTCTTCAGTTCAACATCAAACACCAATCAAACAAACAATCAAAAACCAATCATTAAATACCAGTCTAACACATGAAGTAATGACCCTTTGGCTAGGGGCAGTATTGGTGGAGTATTTTCATGCTGCCAGATTTGGAGGAACATTATGTATTCTTCATATAAGTGAAATGGCCTTGAAAATGATTATCGATCGGTCAATCAACCAGGTAGTTCTGTTTATAGCATCCTGAAAGAGTCTGCTGGTTTTTTGGCATTCTTCAATGTAGTATAAATCTTCTCATTTACAATTCCTGACAATTGTATATGTATATTGTTGAGATTACTGGGGATTAACATACTATCAGAGATGATGGTCTTCTATGCTTTAGGGTACAGATTACTATATAGTCTACATGTACCCCCAAAGTGTCTTTCATAAGTCTAAAAATAGTATTTATCTCCAATAGATTTCCTGAAATTGATATATTTAATATGGAAACCTTTAAATAGTATTTATTTTGATTGTAGATAGATTTGGGTGCTGAATATCTAATATAGGATCTGTTAGAGAAAGACCCTGTCTGTATTGTAAAACACTAATTTTTAAGTCATGACCACATGGTTTCTCACATATTGGTACTATTTGAAATTCAACACCTTTATTTCAGGTATTTTACCTGGGATAAATCTCGGTTTCCCAACCCGTCTGAGATGGTGGCTAATTTGACAATGAAGGGACGTCGTATGGTCACCATTGTTGATCCACATCTCAAGCGAGATGATAATTATAAGGTGTTTTCCGACGCGAAGAGCAAAGGTCATCTGGTTAAAAACAAAGATGGTGGAGATTATGAAGGATGGTGCTGGCCAGGTAGGTCAAGGTCATTTTCAAGAATTATAAACAATTTCAATACAGTGCATGCCATGCCGTTGATCGTAGTGTAAATGACAAGTCGTTAGCAAACAATCAACTTTTATCCACATGTTCAAATTTATTTTAATATCAGTTAATCCTGTAGACACTTAATGCCAGTGACGATGAAGGTGGTTTCCGTCACCTGTTGGCCACCCTGTCCAGTGAGTGAAATAACCCTAAGATCAGGGTTAAACTCCAAACAAACAAATGAACAAACCTTCACCCATTCGGCTTACATGCCCTGGTTTGAGTGAATAAAGGTGACATCAGATTACCTATCTGTTTAATATGGTGAAAAATATTGTGGTTTCCTCCAACCAGTGTGCTGGCCCTCTAGCTAAGGGCAGTTTGTTTGAAGAGTAGCAATGCTGTCTTTACATAGCACTGAAGGAAGATTAAAATTCCAACAATATCAAAACACTTTACATTGTATGGTTGTGCTAGTGTCAATTATTGCTGGAATACACTGCCGTCATATAAGTAAATAACTCTTAAGCACGGCGTAAAATATATACCAATCAAATCCATTGGGCTGACATGCCATTAGAGTGTATAAGTGAACAATGGGACATCAGCTGTGTCTTAGCGGCTAGTGAGTGTGCTTACTAAAGTGTACTTCTATGTACCGTTCACATGATCCAGTCTGTCTGTCGACACTCAGGTATATGAGTGAGTCAAACAATGTGGCTCTGCCAACCGCGCAGGTTTTTACGAGGTTTCTTGTCGGTTTTCCACCGTAATGAGACCAGGAACAGTGTGAAGTGGACAATCCATCATATAAGTGAAATGCCCTTGAGTACGACTTTAATTCCCAAACAAACAAACAAACTTTCACCTTTTGGGCTGACATGCCCATCTATTGTTTCACATTGTAAGTGTCTACAATTTATTTTATTGCTCCAGCTTTGTCTTTATAATGTTATTATGTATTACCAGTAGTATTGAGGACGGATGTGTTAACATCTAATCAGAGTATGACCTTAAACCCTGATCAAACAAAAATCTCATTAAGCTAGTGAAATAAACATGTGGCATTAAACCCTAATCTATCAAACACCACACTGGGTTGTGAGTTAAAAACATACCAAGAGTAATGATAAAGTGTGCTTTAATAATTGTTCCTTCCTAGGTTCTTCTGGCTGGCCGGATTTCCTCAACCCTGAAGTACGGGACTGGTGGGCCAGTAAATTTTCCTTTGATGAATACGAGGGTTCCTCTAACAACCTGCTGGTGTGGAATGACATGAACGAGCCCTCTGTGTTCAATGGACCGGAAATTACATTCCATAAAGATGTCAAACATTTTGGTGATGTGGAAAACAGAGATGTCCATAACCTGTATGCTTTCTATGTGGTCAGTGTTTTGATTTAGTCTTTCTTTAACTTTGGTCTTTGAAAACTTACATGCTGCATTTTCAAGTCATCTTTGGGACCTCTTCTCTACTTGCCACAGTGCACACAGAAAGCATATAAGAAAGCCTTTTTGTTAAAAAACATTTTAAGAGGCCTTTAGATTCAATTCTTGGGTAGTTACTGGCATTCAAAAGATCTCCCATCTAATTGTTGTTCTAACATATTGTTATCACCTAGTAATGGGACAACTGAACTGTATTTTGTAGGTTAGTGGATGTTTAATGCAATTACCTTCTGATTTCAGCACAAAGCCACATGGGAAGGCTTGGAGAAGCGATCAAACCATGAGTTACGGCCCTTTGTTCTGACCAGAGGATTCTTTGCTGGTTCACAGAGATATGGTTAGATTATGTTATTAATCATGCAGATTGTTGAGACTGTAAGGACATATCCCAGCCATAAATTTAATGTTAGACACTTCAGGTTTTTATCCCATTGGCAATAATATCGTCACAACGTCCGTCCGTACGTACGTAAAAAGGGCGTAAAGAAGATATAAACAATACCTCTTCACACAGATTATTCAAATTTTGGAAACACATTGGTCTTACACTAAACCACATTTCTATTTAAAATGGGGTAATTACAATCAAATTTCTGGTTTGGATAGCCCTGTGAGGGAGCGGGTGGGCCATGGCCCTGCAGAATACTCCCTCGGCTTCCTCGGTCGATCGTAAAAGGCGAGAAAAGAGGCTGCTTTGTGTTGCCCTGGTGTTCGCAGAGCTAAAGTTTTACGGGAAGCAGATTTGTTGTAATGTTCTGTATTTGTGTCCGTCATGTAAGTGACATACCCTTGAGTACGACGTTAAACACCAATCAAACAAACTGGTTTGGATATAGTAAATGTTTTAGCTTCTTTTTACAACTCCAATATTCATAGAGTACATCCAATGGGATTAAGTGAGTCACACTAACCTCTGGTTGTTTGTTGTATTCAACTGTTTGACACAGAGAGTAACTACAATTTAGACCATAGCTTTGTAGCTTAAGTACGGTGTTTCACACCTGTTAATTAATTTTGTAGGAGCTGTATGGACTGGTGATAATATGGGAGAGTGGGAACACCTGAAAGCCTCTATTCCCATGGTCTTGTCTCTATCACTAGTGGGGATAACCCTGTCAGGGGCAGATGTTGGGGGGTTCTTCCGTAACCCAGAGGCTGAGCTCATGACTAGGTGGTACCAGGTAAACCATCAATAGCATTTTCATGGTCATCAACGTATTCCCACACCTGATTGTTCATCTTCATATGGTACCAAGTTAACTATCAACAATATGGTAATGGCTAACGATATATTCCTACACCTGATTGTTCATGTTTATATGGTACCATGTACCATATGTCCATGGTTAACTCTAAATTTCTTACACCTAATTACTCATGTTTATATGGTACCAGGTAAACTATCATCAATATTGTCATGGTTATCCAGACATTCCTCCTTCCTCCAACCCATAACAAATGTCATGATTATTGATGCATTACTGCACCTGGTAGCTCATGACTAGATGGTACCAGGTAAACTATAACAAAAATATGTTCTCATGGTTATCAATAAGTTCTTGCACCGGATTACTCGTGATCAGATGGTACCAGGTAAACCCATGCCAAATGTCATGTTTATTGATCCATTCCTACACCTGCTTGCTATGACAGAAGGGTGCCAGGTAAACTATAAAGAAAACATGTTCTCATGGTTATCAATACATTCCTACATCAGACTGCTCATGATTAGATGGTACCAGCTAAACTTCAATATTTAATGCCATGATTATCAATACAGTTCTGTCTTTGATTGAAATTGCTAAGCTCAAGACCAAAGGGTACAACTGCTTCATAATGTACATCAAATGTTGTCTGGGTATTGATAGGTTCCTAGCCCTGATTGGAAGTGATCTATGGCTGGATTGGGCCCAGTATTATTAGTGTTATCATCATACATGTAGGTCATTTAGTCATACTGAAATAGCATTGTCACTGACAGATGTCAAGTCTCTTAATCAATGCATTTCTATATGGATGTAAGCAAGGGTAATGGGCAACAAGAAGAGGATTGTCCTGGCCCATCCAACCAAACATAAACATGTGGTGGGCTTTTTGTACATTATTAACACAATTATCTCCCTTGCCTGCAGGCTGGAGCATTTCAACCTTTTTTCCGAGCTCATTCTCACCTGGATACAAAGAGACGAGAACCTTGGTTATTACCTGATGAGAATATGAAGATAATGCGTGCGGCTGTACGAGATCGTTACTCTCTCTTACCATTCTGGTACACGCTGTTCTACCAAGGAACTCTGACTGGCACCCCACCCATGAGACCCCTCTGGGTTCAATACCCTAAAGAAAAAGAGACATTTGCTCTTGAACATGAATATTTATTAGGTCAGTATTTTCTTTCTTTTTCTAGTTACTTGGATTTCATGGTACATTGTAGCATTTGACATGGTTTGTGCTTACCAGTAGATTTCCATATTCTATTGGGCAGATTTCCATTTGTAATTTGTTCAAATACACATCAGTAGATTTCTGTATTTCCCTGTATGTGTATGCTAGCTTTAAGAGCTGAGGGGGAAACAGGAAGCAATCTGATTCCCAGTAAATGGGTTCTGTGTTTGATTAACTACAATGAGAAACTCCAATTTAATAATCTAATAGTCGTGAATGTGATCCTGAGGCTTGTCCTTATTTATAGTCTAACAATTCTTTGTTTTTTTACCCTCTGATTTCAGGAAATGCTTTGTTAGTGAAACCAGTGGTGGAGGCAGGTGTGAGTGGCTTTAATGTGTATTTCCCTGGCGCTGATCAGGTGAGATATTGGCAGCAATTCTCTCCACTTTAACACTCATTTCCTCTCATGCACGCTTTTTTTAGGGCTCCAAATGTGCATTAATATACCTTCAGTATACCTTTTACTCTGTAAATCTATAAAGTTGTCACCTTAAAAAAACAAAAAATTCTGAAATACAAAAAATAATATTTGAATGGAACAAACTACATTTAAACAAATATTTGGAATGTTTCACTAATCTTAACTTTGACTTTATTTTTGTCCACTTCTATAGTAAAGGGGGACTTAGAAATGCTACTCGGTGTCCGTCCCCCCTTCAGTCTGTCGGTCTGTCCA
Source organism: Mopalia ciliata (assembly GCA_034783835.1). Classification (NCBI taxonomy): domain Eukaryota; kingdom Metazoa; phylum Mollusca; class Polyplacophora; order Chitonida; family Mopaliidae; genus Mopalia; species Mopalia ciliata. The sequence goes on from JAVFBW010124059.1 coordinate 13,848, forward strand.
TCACAAATGTTTGTGAACACGCTAGCTTGAAAACAAATTAACCAATTAACTTGAAACTTGATATGTAGCTTCCTCTTGTTAAGACAACGAATGATATTGCATTTCACCAAATTCCAATATACGGCTGTTATTACATAACTTTAACATATTCAAGCCTGTATATGTTGTGAACATGATAAGTAGAGAATAAATTTACGGATTAACTTTAAACTTTGAAGATTGCTTTCTTCTTTTAAGACAATCAGAATGGATCAGACTGAATTTCACTAAGTTCCGAAAACAAAATAGCCACCATTGCATTATTTTACAATATTCATTGCTGTATAGGTTGTGAACACTATAACTCTGTAACAAATTCAGAGATTAAATTGAAACTTGTGGGATTGAATTTCATCAATTTCCGTTATAAACCCCTACATGATAATTTTGAGAACAAATTCACTCAGTAACTAGAAACTTTTATGGTAGCTTCCCCCCCATTAAAATAAATATTGGGATTTCATTTCTACAAATTTTGCAAAACAAAATGGCAACCATTGCATAATTTTAATGTTTCAAACTTTGCAAAAAGTTTCATCCAGTTAAGAACCCAATGGGTTTGTTTTGTTTGTTTGTTTGTTTGATTGGTGTTTAACGTCGTACTCAAGGGTATTTCACTTATATGACGACGGTCACAAAT